>NW_025574745.1:250000-270000 GCF_020424385.1 Procambarus clarkii
CTGGCCCAGACTCCTGGAACACTGCACCTGGCCCAGACTCCTGGAACACTGCACCTGGCCCAGACTCCTGGAACACTGCACCTGGCCCAGACTCCTGGAACACTGCACCTGGCCCAGACTCCTGGAACACTGCACCTGGCCCAGACTCCTGGAACACTGCACCTGGCCCAGACTCCTGGCACTCTGCACCTGGCCCAGACTCCTGGCACTCTGCACCTGGCCCAGACTCCTGGAACACTGCACCTGGCCCAGACTCCTGGCACTCTGCACCTGGCCCAGACTCCTGGAACACTGCACCTGGCCCAGACTCCTGGAACACTGCACCTGGCCCAGACTCCTGGAACACTGCACCTGGCCCAGACTCCTGGAACACTGCACCTGGCCCAGACTCCTGGAACACTATACTCACCAAGAAGTGCAACACACCACTATCATAGGCCCTCAACACCTTTTACAGACGGAGTCTAGATACTGGCGTCATCCCTAACATAAAATAGTGAGGATCGCGCCACATCACAAAGGAGGTAGTAAAGCAGATGCTACAAAATGATAGACCTAACCTATCACATTAAAATCTTTGAAAGAGTTGTTAGAAGTAAGATTACAAATCACATGGAGTGACAACATCTCCATAACCCTGGACAACCCGGGTTCAGAACAGGGCGCTCTTGCCTCTCACAGTTGCTAGATCACTGTGACATGACCTAAGGTGTCAAGACAAACAAAACGCTGATGTACTATACACACACTGCAAAAGCTTTCGACAAATGTGATCACAGTGTTATTGTGCACAAAAGTGCACAACCAATTACTGGCAAAGTAGGGAGATGGATCTTCAACTCCCAGTAACATCTGGATCATCTACTGTGAAAAGCTCAGTCCCCCAGGGTACTGTGCTTGCTCCAGTACTTTTACTCATCCTCATATCGGACATAGACAAGGACACAACCTATAGCACTGTATCATCCTTTGCAGATGACACTAGGATCTTCATGAGAGTAGGCAACATAGAGGACACGGCGAACCTCCAGTCAGATGTAGATCAGGTCTTTCTATGGGCTACAGAAAATAATATGGTGTTTAACGAAGATAAGTTCCAGCTCATGCGCTATGGAATAAATGAAAATATAAAAACGGAAACCACGTACAAAACTCAGGCAAATCATAACATAGAACGAAAAGGCAATGTAAAGGATCTGGGTGTACTCATGTCGGAAGACCTTACCTTTAAAGAACACAATAAAGTAGCCGTCACAACTGCAAGAAAAATGACAGGTTGGATAACAAGAACTTTTCACACTAGAGATGCTATACCGATGATGATACTTTTCAAGACGCTTGTGCTCTCTAGAGTGGAGTACTGCTGCACAATGACAGCCCCTTTCAAAGCTGGAGAAATTGCTGACCTGGAGAGCGTGCAGAGATCCTTTACTGCTAGAATCCACTCAGTAAAACATCTAAACTATTGGGACCGACTAAAGAGCCTAAAACTGTACTCCCTTGAGCGCAGGCGGGAGAGATACATAATAATTTACGCGTGGAAAATATTAGAGGGGCTGGTCCCAAACCTGCACACAGAAATAACATCACATGAGACCAGAAGACATGGCAGGATGTGCAGAATACCCCCGTTGAAAAGCAGAGGTGCAACAGGTACTCTGAGAGAGAACTATCAACATCAGAGGTCCGAGACTGTTCAACACGCTTCCACTACACATAAGGGACATAACTGGCCGACCCCTCACAGTGTTCAAGAGAGAACTGGATAAACACCTCCAAAGGATACCATCAACCAGGCTGTGACTCATACGTCAGGCTGCGAGCAGCCGCGTCCAACAGCCTGGTTGACTAGTCCAGCAACCAGGAGGCCTGGTCGACGACCCTGACTCCTGGACCCAAGAGAAGGCAAGGTTCTACCACGGATGTGGCCGGACATTTGCCATGCTAACCAGCATATTAACATGTGCCGTCCATGGAGAGAGAGATGTGTTCAACATATAGTTCAGAGACATATTGAACAATGAACCACAGAAGGTGATTGTAACCATGTAAAGGTTGAGGGGGGGGGGGTATGGGGGGGGGCGGCCCAATAAGGCTTCCGTACATTCCCATAATTCTCACTTTGTATGTCTTCTTGCGCTTGTTGTGAGCCTCTTGTACGGTGCTCTACCGTCTTCACCCACACTCCAGGATCCCGGGTTCGATCCCTGGAGCGGACACTTTCATTTACCGTATTGCCTGACGTAATGCCAGCGTCTTCAGGGTGTGGGCTACATCCTGGAGGAGGACTCTAGGTCAAGTCCTGACCTGTGGGGCCAGTACTGTGTGGAGCAGAGTACAGGCTTCCTGTCCCCTGGCGGCGGCGGGTGTTACTCTTACTCTCTCCCCCCAAACATCTTGCCAGTGTTGTGTTGTGTTACCATAGGTGTTGGACGGTGGGGTCTTGGTAGTGCATGTTGCACCTGCAGTGTTGGTAGTGTTGTGGTGAGGTGTGGTGTGTGGTGTGGTGGTGTGTGGTGTGGTGGTGTGGTGGTGTGTGTGGTGTGGTGTGGTGGTGTGGTGGTGTGTGTGGTGTGGTGTGGTGTGGTGGTGTGTGGTGTGGTGGTGTGTGTGGTGTGGTGGTGTGGTGTGGTGTGGTGGTGTGTGTGGTGAGGTGTGGTGGTGTGGTGGTGTGTGTGGTGAGGTGTGGTGTGGTGTGGTGGTGTGGTGTGGTGTGGTGGTGTGGTGTGGTGTGGTGGTGTGTGTGGTGTGGTGGTGGTGTGTGTGGTGTGGTGGTGTGTGGTGTGTGTGGTGTGGTGGTGTGTGGTGTGGTGGTGTGTGTGGTGAGGTGTGGTGTGGTGTGGTGGTGTGGTGTGGTGTGGTGGTGTGTGGGTGTGGTGGTGTGTGTGGTATGTGTGGTGTGGTGGTGTGTGGTGTGGTGGTGTGTGGTGTGTTGTGGTGTGTGGTGTGTGGTGTGGTGTGGTGAGGTGTGGTGTGTGGTGTGGTGGTGTGTGGTGTGGTGGTGTGGTGGTGGTGTGGTGGTGGTGGTGTGTGTGTGTGGTGTGTGGTGTGGTGGTGTGTGTGTGGTGTGGTGTGGTGTGGTGTGTGTGGTGTGTGTGGTGTGGTGTGTGTGTGTGTGTGTGTGTGGTGGTGTGTGGTGTGTGTGGTGTGGTGGTGTGTGTGTGTGGTGGTGTGTGGTGTGTGTGTGGTGTGTGTGTGTGTGTTGTGGTGGTGTGTGGTGTGGTGGTGTGTGTGGTGTGGTGGTGTGTGTGGTGTGGTGGTGTGTGGTGTGTGTGGTGTGGTGGTGTGTGGTGGTGGTGTGTGTGTGTGGTGTGTGTGGTGGTGGTGTGGTGTGGTGGTGTGTGGTGTGTTGTGGTGGTGTGTGGTGTGGTGGTGTGTGTGGTGTGGTGTGGTGGTGTGTGTGGTGTGGTGGTGTGTGGTGTGTTGTGGTGGTGTGTGGTGTGGTGGTGTGTGTGGTGTGGTGGTGTGTGTGGTGTGGTGTGGTGGTGTGTGGTGTGTGTGGTGTGGTGGTGTGTGGTGGTGGTGTGTGTGGTGTGTGTGGTGGTGGTGTGGTGTGGTGGTGTGTGGTGTGGTGGTGGTGTGGTGGTGTGTGTGGTGTGGTGGTGTGTGTGTAGTGTGGTGTACTAACCCACTTGCTGGGGTTGAGCTCCGACTCATAGCTCCCGCCTCTCAACTGGTGTACAGGGCCTACCATCATTCCTACATACTGGAGGGATAGATAATATGTGCACCTTCACCTAAGCCCACTAACCACATCGTCACCAACCTATCCAGCACGCATGTCCTCCTCCTTTTGTTTGACATCAATGGCTTAAATATGTCAACACGCCGAGCGCACGTGGTGCATTTACTACGAGGGCCGCTTGGTACACGATATGTAAACAATGATCTCGGTACCGCTTGTTTACTGGCGAGAGTAGGGTAGTGAGCGTGCTCAGGACGGCCCGGGAGGGTAGTGAGCGTGCTCAGGACGGCCCGGGAGGGTAGTGAGCGTGCTCAGGACGGCCCGTGAGGGTAGTGAGCGTGCTCAGGACGGCCCGGGAGGGTAGTGAGCGTGCTCAGGACGGCCCGGGAGGGTAGTGAGCGTGCTCAGGACGGCCCGGGAGGGTAGTGAGCGTGCTCAGGACGGCCCGGGAGGGTAGTGAGCGTGCTCAGGACGGCCCGGGAGGGTAGTGAGCGTGCTCAGGACGGCCCGGGAGGGTAGTGAGCGTGCTCAGGACGGCCCGGGAGGGTAGTGGGCGTGCTCAGGACGGCCCGGGAGGGTAGTGGGCGTGCTCAGGACGGCCCGGGTGGGTAGTGGGCGTGCTCAGGACGGCCCGGGAGGGTAGTGAGCGTGCTCAGGACGGCCCGGGAGGGTAGTGAGCGTGCTCAGGACGGCCCGGGAGGGTAGTGGGCGTGCTCAGGACGGCCCGGGAGGGTAGTGGGCGTGCTCAGGACGGCCCGGGAGGGTAGTGAGCGTGCTCACGACGGCCCGGGAGGGTAGTGAGCGTGCTCACGACGGCCCGGGAGGGTAGTGAGCGTGCTCAGGACGGCCCGTGAGGGTAGTGGGCGTGCTCAGGACGGCTCGTGAGGGTATTGGGCGTGCTCACGACGGCCCGTGAGGGTAGTGAGCGTGCTCACGACGGCCCGTGAGGGTAGTGGGCGTGCTCACGACGGCCCGGGAGGGTGTGAGCGTGCTCACGACGGCCCGGGAGGGTAGTGAGCGTGCTCAGGACGGCCCGGGAGGGTAGTGAGCGTGCTCAGGACGGCCCGGGAGGGTAGTGAGCGTGCTCAGGACGGCCCGGGAGGGTAGTGAGCGTGCTCAGGACGGCCCGGGAGGGTAGTGGGCGTGCTCAGGACGGCCCGGGATTGTAGTGAGCGTGCTCAGGACGGCCCGTGAGGGTAGTGGGCGTGCTCAGGACGGCCCGTGAGGGTAGTGGGCGTGCTCAGGACGGCCCAGGAGGGTAGTGAGCGTGCTCAGGACGGCCCGGGAGGGTAGTGGGCGTGCTCAGGACGGCCCGGGAGGGTAGTGAGCGTGCTCAGGACGGCCCGGGAGGGTAGTGGGCGTGCTCAGGACGGAACAGGAGGGTATTGGGCGTGCTCACGACGGGCCTCGAGGGTATTGGGCGTGCTCAGGACGGCCCGGGAGGGTATTGGGCGTGCTCAGGACGGCCCGGAAGGGTATTGGGCGTGCTCACGACGGCCCGGAAGGGTATTGAGCGTGCTCAGGACGGCCCGGGAGGGTATTGGGCGTGCTCACGACGGGCCGCGAGGGTATTGAGCGTGCGCAGGACGGCCCGGGAGGGTATTGGGCGTGCTCAGGACGGCCCGGAAGGGTATTGGGCGTGCTCACGACGGCCCGGAAGGGTATTGAGCGTGCTCAGGACGGCCCGGGAGGGTATTGGGCGTGCTCACGACTGCCCAGGAGGGTAGTGAGCGTGCTCAGGACGGCCCGGGAGTGTATTGAGCGTGCTCAGGACGGCCCGGGAGGGTATTGGGCGTGCTCAGGACGGCCCAGGAGGGTATTGGGCGTGCTCACGACGGGCCGCGAGGGTATTGGGCGTGCTCACGACGGCCCGGGAGGGTATTGGGCGTGCTCACGACGGCCCGGGAGGGTATTGGGCGTGCTCACGACGGCCCGGGAGGGTATTGGGCGTGCTCAGGACCGCCCGGGAGTGTATTGGGCGTGCTCAGGACGGCCCGGGAGGGTATTGGGCGTGCTCAGGACGGCCCGGAAGGGTATTGGGCGTGCTCACGACGGCCCGGAAGGGTATTGAGCGTGCTCAGGACGGCCCGGGAGGGTATTGGGCGTGCTCACGACGGCCCGGAAGGGTATTGGGCGTGCTCAGGACGGCCCAGGAGGGTAGTGAGCGTGCTCAGGACGGCCCGGGAGGATATTGAGCGTGCTCAGGACGGCCCGGGAGGATATTGAGCGTGCTCAGGACGGCCCAGAAGGGTATTGGGCGTGCTCAGGACGGCCCAGGAGGGTAGTGAGCGTGCTCAGGACGGCCCAGGAGGGTATTGGGCGTGCTCAGGACGGCCCAGAAGGGTATTGGGCGTGCTCAGGACGGCCCAGGAGGGTAGTGAGCGTGCTCAGGACGGCCCAGAAGGGTATTGGGCGTGCTCAGGACGGCCCAGGAGGGTAGTGAGCGTGCTCAGGACGGCCCGGGAGGGTATTGGGCTTGCTCAGGACGGCCCGGAAGGGTATTGGGCGTGCTCAGGACGGCCCGGAAGGGTATTGGGCGTGCTCAGGACGGGCCAGGAGGGTATTGGGCGTGCTCAGGACAGCCCAGGAGGGTAGTGAGCGTGCTGAGGACGGCCCAGAAGGGTATTGGGCGTGCTCAGGACGGCCCAGGAGGGTAGTGAGCGTGCTCAGGACAGCCCAGAATGGTATTGGGCGTGCTCAGGACGGCCCAGGAGGGTATTGAGCGTGCTCAGGACGGGCCGCGAGGGTATTAAGCGTGCTCAGGACGGCCCAGGAGGGTATTGGGCGTGCTCACGACCGCCCGGAAGGGTATTGAGCGTGCTCAGGACGGCCCGGGAGGGTATTGAGCGTGCTCAGGACGGCCCGGGAGGGTATTGGGCTTGCTCAGGACGGCCCGGAAGGGTATTGGGCGTGCTCACGACGGGCCGCGAGGGTATTGGGCGTGCTCACGACGGCCCGGGAGGGTATTGGGCGTGCTCAGGACGGCCCGGAAGGGTATTGGGCGTGCTCAGGACGGCCCAGGAGGGTATTGGGCGTGCTCACGACGGCCCGGAAGGGTATTGGGCGTGCTCAGGACGGCCCGGAAGGGTATTGGGCGTGCTCAGGACGGCCCGGGAGGGTATTGGGCGTGCTCACGACGGCCCGGAAGGGTATTGGACGTGCTCAGGACGGCCCGGGAGGGTATTGAGCGTGCTCAGGACGGCCCGGGAGGGTATTGGGCTTGCTCAGGACGGCCCGGAAGGGTATTGGGCGTGCTCAGGATGGCCCGGAAGGGTATTGAGCGTGCTCAGGACGGCCCGGAAGGGTATTGAGCGTGCTCAGGACGGCCCGGGAGGGTATTGGGCTTGTTCAGGGCGGCCCGGGAGGGTATTGGGCGTGCTCAAGACGGCCCGGAAGGGTATTGAGCGTGCTCAGGACGGCCCGGGAGGGTATTGGGCGTGCTCAGGACGGCCCAGGAGGGTAGTGAGCGTGCTCAGGACGACCCGGGAGGGTATTGGGCGTGCTCACGACGGCCCGGAAGGGTATTGGGCGTGCTCAGGATGGCCCGGAAGGGTATTGAGCGTGCTCAGGACGGCCCGGAAGGGTATTGAGCGTGCTCAGGACGGCCCGGGAGGGTATTGGGCTTGTTCAGGACGGCCCGGGAGGGTATTGGGCATGCTCAAGACGGCCCGGAAGGGTATTGAGCGTGCTCAGGACGGCCCGGGAGGGTATTGGGCGTGCTCAAGACGGCCCGGGAGGGTAGTGGGCGTGCTCACGACGGCCCGGGAGGGTATTTAGCGTGCTCAAGACGGCCCGGGAGGGTATTGAGCGTGCTCAAGACGGCCCGGGAGGGTATTGAGCGTGCTCAAGACGGCCCGGGAGGGTATTGAGCGTGCTCAAGACGGCCCGGGAGGGTATTGAGCGTGCTCAAGACGGCCCGGGAGGGTATTGAGCGTGCTCAAGACGGCCCGGGAGGGTATTGAGCGTGCTCAAGACGGCCCGTGAGGGTATTGAGCGTGCTCAAGACGGCCCGGGAGGGTATTGAGCGTGCTCAAGACGGCCCGGGAGGGTATTGAGCGTGCTCAAGACGGCCCGGGAGGGTATTGAGCGTGCTCAAGACGGCCCGGGAGGGTATTTAGCGTGCTCAAGACGGCCCGGGAGGGTATTGAGCGTGTTCAAGACGGCCCGGGAGGGTATTGAGCGTGCTCAAGACGGCCCGGGAGGGTATTGAGCGTGCTCAAGACGGCCCGGGAGGGTATTGAGCGTGCTCAAGACGGCCCGGGAGGGTATTGAGCGTGTTCAAGACGGCCCGGGAGGGTATTGAGCGTGCTCAAGACGGCCCGGGAGGGTATTGAGCGTGCTCAAGACTGCCCGGGAGGGTATTGAGCGTGCTCAAGACGGCCCGGGAGGGTATTGAGCGTGCTCAAGACGGCCCGGGAGGGTATTGGGCGTGCTCAAGACGGCCCGGGAGGGTATTGGGCGTGTTCAAGACGGCCTGGGAGGGTATGAGCGTGCTCAAGACGGCCCAGGTACCTATTTTACTGCTGGGTGAGCAGATGCATCAGGGTGAAATAAATTGCCCATTTGTTTCGCTTTCCACCGGGGATTGAACCCGGAACCTCGCGACTATGAATCCGAAGCGCTGACAACTCAGCTGTCAGGCGCCTGAGACCCCCCACAATGGTGGGGGTGTTGGGGAGACCCTCCACAATGGTGGGGGTGTTGGGGAGACCCTCCACAATGGTGGGGGTGTTGGTGGAGACCTTCCACAATGGTGGGGGTGTTGGGGGAGATCCTCCACAATGGTGGGGGTGTTGGTGGAGACCCACCACAATGGTGGGGGTGTTGGTGGAGACCCTCCACAATGGTAGGGGTGTTGGTGGAGACCCTCCACAATGGTAGGGGTGTTGGTGGAGACCCTCCACAATGGTGGGGGTGTTGGTGGAGACCCTCCACAATGGTGGGGGTGTTGGTGGAGACCCTCCACAATGGTGGGGGTGTTGGTGGAGACCCTCCACAATGGTGGGGGTGTTGGTGGAGACCCTCCACAATGGTGGGGGTGTTGGTGGAGACCCTCCACAATGGTGGGGGTGTTGGTGGAGACCCTCCACAATGGTGGGGGTGTTGGTGGAGACCCTCCACAATGGTGGGGGTGTTGGTGGAGACCCTCCACAATGGTGGGGGTGTTGGGGAGACCCTCCACAATGGTGGGGGTGTTGGGGGAGACCCTCCACAATGGTGGGGGTGTTGGGGAGACCCTCCACAATGGTGGGGGTGTTGGGGAGACCCTCCACAATGGTGGGGTGTTGGGGGAGACCCTCCACAATGGTGGGGGTGTTGGGGAGACCCACCAAATGGTGGGGGTGTTGGGGAGACCCTCCACAATGGTGGGGGTGTTGGTGGAGACCCTCCACAATGGTGGGGGTGTTGGGGAGACCCTCCACAATGGTGGGGGTGTTGGGGGAGACCCTCCACAATGGTGGGGGTGTTGGGGGAGACCCTCCACAATGGTGGGGGTGTTGGGGGAGACCCTCCACAATGGTGGGGGTGTTGGGGGAGACCCTCCACAATGGTGGGGGTGTTGGGGGAGACCACAATGGTGGGGGTGTTGGGGAGACCCACCACAATGGTGGGGGTGTTGGGGGAGACCCTCCACAATGGTGGGGGTGTTGGTGGAGACCCTCCACAATGGTGGGGGTGTTGGGGGAGACCCTCCACAATGGTGGGGGTGTTGGGGAGACCCTCCACAATGGTGGGGGTGTTGGTGGAGACCCTCCACAATGGTGGGGGGTTGGGGGTGTTGGTGGAGACCCTCCACAATGGTGGGGGTGTTGGGGGGAGACCCTCCACAATGGTGGGGGTGTTGGTGGAGACCCTCCACAATGGTGGGGGTGTTGGGGAGACCCTCCACAATGGTGGGGGTGTTGGGGGAGACCCTCCACAATGGTGGGGGTGTTGGGGAGACCCTCCACAATGGTGGGGGTGTTGGGGAGACCCTCCACAATGGTGGGGGTGTTGTGGGGGTGTTGGGAGACCCTCCACAATGGTGGGGGGTGTTGGGGAGACCCTCCACAATGGGTTTTTGGGGGTGGGGGTGTTGGGGAGACCCTCCACAATGGTGGGGGTGTTGGGGAGACCCTCCACAATGGTGGGGGTGTTGGGGAGACCCTCCACAATGGTGGGGGTGTTGGGGAGACCCACCACAATGGTGGGGGTGTTGGGGAGACCCTCCACAATGGTGGGGGTGTTGGGGGAGACCCTCCACAATGGTGGGGGTGTTGGGGGAGACCCTCCACAATGGTGGGGGTGTTGGGGGAGACCCTCCACAATGGTGGGGGTGTTGGGGGAGACCCTCCACAATGGTGGGGGTGTTGGGGGAGACCCTCCACAATGGTGGGGGGTGTTGGGGGAGACCCTCCACAATGGTGGGGGTGTTGGGGGAGACCCTCCACACTGGTGGGGGTGTTGGGGAGACCCTCCACAATGGTGGGGGTGTTGGGGAGACCCTCCACAATGGTGGGGGTGTTGGGGGAGACCCTCCACAATGGTGGGGGTGTTGGGGAGACCCTCCACAATGGTGGGGGTGTTGGGGAGACCCTCCACAATGGTGGGGGTGTTGGTGGAGACCCTCCACAATGGTGGGGGTGTTGGTGGAGACCCTCCACAATGGTGGGGGTGTTGGGGAGACCCTCCACAATGGTGGGGGTGTTGGGGGAGACCCTCCACAATGGTGGGGGTGTTGGTGGAGACCCTCCACAAGGGGGGGGGTGTTGGGGAGACCCACCACAATGGTGGGGGTGTTGGGGAGACCCTCCACAATGGTGGGGGTGTTGGGGGAGACCCTCCACAATGGTGGGGTGTTGGGGGAGACCCTCCACAATGGTGGGGGTGTTGGGGAGACCCTCCACAATGGTGGGGTGTTGGGGAGACCCTCCACAATGGGGGGGTGTTGGGGAGACCCTCCACAATGGTGGGGGTGTTGGGGAGACCCTCCACAATGGTGGGGGTGTTGGTGGAGACCCTCCACAATGGTGGGGGTGTTGGTGGAGACCCTCCACAATGGTGGGGGTGTTGGGGAGACCCTCCACAATGGTGGGGGTGTTGGGGGAGACCCTCCACAATGGTGGGGGTGTTGGGGAGACCCTCCACAATGGTGGGGGTGTTGGGGAGACCCTCCACAATGGTGGGGGTGTTGGGGAGACCCTCCACAATGGTGGGGGTGTTGGGGAGACCCTCCACAATGGTGGGGGTGTTGGGGGAGACCCTCCACAATGGTGGGGGTGTTGGGGAGACCCTCCACAATGGTGGGGGTGTTGGGGGAGACCCTCCACAATGGTGGGGGTGTTGGGGAGACCCACCACAATGGTGGGGGTGTTGGTGGAGACCCTCCACAATGGTGGGGGTGTTGGGGAGACCCTCCACAATGGGGGGGGGGGTGTTGGGGGAGACCCTCCACAATGGTGGGGGTGTTGGGGGAGACCCACCACAATGGTGGGGGTGTTGGTGGAGACCCTCCACAATGGTGGGGTGTTGGGGAGACCCTCCACAATGGTGGGGGGTGTTGGGGAGACCCTCCACAATGGTGGGGGTGTTGGGGAGACCCTCCACAATGGTGGGGGTGTTGGGGAGACCCTCCACAATGGTGGGGGTGTTGGGGAGACCCTCCACAATGGTGGGGGTGTTGGGGAGACCCTCCACAATGGTGGGGGTGTTGGGGAGACCCTCCACAATGGTGGGGGTGTTGGTGGAGACCCTCCACAATGGTGGGGGTGTTGGTGGAGACCCTCCACAATGGTGGGGGTGTTGGTGGAGACCCTCCACAATGGTGGGGGTGTTGGGGAGACCCTCCACAATGGTGGGGGTGTTGGGGAGACCCTCCACAATGGTGGGGGTGTTGGGGAGACCCTCCACAATGGTGGGTGTGTTTGGGGAGACCCTCCACAATGGTGGGGGTGTTGGGGAGACCCTCCACAATGGTGGGGGTGTTGGGGGAGACCCTCCACAATGGTGGGGGTGTTGGGGAGACCCTCCACAATGGTGGGGGTGTTGGTGGAGACCCTCCACAATGGTGGGGGTGTTGACCCACCACAATGGGGGGTGTTGGGGAGACCCTCCACAATGGTGGTTGGGGGAGACCCTCCACAATGGTGGGGGTGTGGTGGAGACCCTCCACAATGGTGGGGGTGTTGGGGAGACCCTCCACAATGGTGGGGGTGTTGGGGAGACCCTCCACAATGGTGGGGGTGTTGGTGGAGACCCTCCACAATGGTGGGGGTGTTGTGGAGACCCTCCACAATGGTGGGGGGTGTTGGGGAGACCCTCCACAATGGTGGGGGTGTTGGGGAGACCCTCCACAATGGTGGGGGTGTTGGGGAGACCCTCCACAATGGTGTTGGTGGAGACCCTCCACAATGGTGGGGGTGTTGGGGAGACCCTCCACAATGGGGGGGGTGGGGGTGTTGGGGAGACCCTCCACAATGGTGGGGGTGTTGGGGAGACCCTCCACAATGGTGGGGGTGGGACCCTCCACAATGGTGGGGTGTGGGGAGACCCTCCACAATGGTGGGGGTGTTGGGGAGACCCTCCACAATGGTGGGGGTGTTGGGGGAGACCCTCCACAATGGTGGGGGGTGTTGGGGAGACCCTCCACAATGGTGGGGGTGTTGGGGGAGACCCTCCACAATGGTGGGGGTGTTGGGGAGACCCTCCACAATGGTGGGGTGTTGGTGGAGACCCTCCACAATGGTGGGGGTGTTGGGGAGACCCTCCACAATGGTGGGGGTGTTGGGGAGACCCTCCACAAGACCCTCCACAATGGTGGGGGTGTTGGGGAGACCCTCCACAATGGTGGGGGTGTTGGGGGAGACCCTCCACAATGGTGGGGGTGTTGGTGGAGACCCTCCACAATGGTGGGGGTGTTGGGGAGACCCTCCACAATGGTGGGGGTGTTGGGGAGACCCTCCACAATGGTGGGGGTGTTGGGGGAGACCCTCCACAATGGTGGGGGTGTTGGTGGAGACCCTCCACAATGGTGGGGGTGTTGGGGAGACCCTCCACAATGGTGGGGGTGTTGGGGAGACCCTCCACAATGGTGGGGTGTGTGGGGAGACCCTCCACAATGGGGGGGTGTTGGGGGTGTTGGGGGAGACCCTCCACAATGGGGGGGGTGTTGGGGGAGACCCTCCACAATGGGGGGGGTGTTGGGGAGACCCTCCACAATGGGGGGGGTGTTGGGGAGACCCTCCACAATGGTGGTGAGACCCTCCACAATGGGGTGTTGGTGGAGACCCTCCACAATGGTGGGGGTGTTGGGGGAGACCCTCCACAATGGTGGGGGTGTTGGGGAGACCCTCCACAATGGTGGGGGTGTTGGGGAGACCCTCCACAATGGTGGGGGTGTTGGGGGAGACCCTCCACAATGGTGGGGGTGTTGGGGGAGACCCACCACAATGGTGGGGGTGTTGGGGGAGACCCTCCACAATGGTGGGGGTGTTGGGGAGACCCTCCACAATGGTGGGGGTGTTGGGGGAGACCCTCCACAATGGTGGGGGTGTTGGGGAGACCCACCACAATGGTGGGGGTGTTGGTGGAGACCCTCCACAATGGTGGGGGTGTTGGTGGAGACCCTCCACAATGGTGGGGGTGTTGGTGGAGACCCTCCACAATGGTGGGGGTGTTTGGGGAGACCCTCCACAATGGTGGGGGTGTTGGGGAGACCCTCCACAATGGTGGGGGTGTTGGGGAGACCCTCCACAATGGTGGGGGTGTTGGGGAGACCCTCCACAATGGTGGGGGTGTTGGTGGAGACCCTCCACAATGGTGGGGGTGTTGGGGAGACCCTCCACAATGGTGGGGGTGTTGGGGAGACCCACCACAATGGTGGGGGTGTTGGTGGAGACCCTCCACAATGGTGGGGGTGTTGGGGAGACCCTCCACAATGGGGGGGGGGGGGGTGTTGGGGAGACCCTCCACAATGGTCGGGGTGTTGGGGGAGACCCTCCACAATGGTGGGGGTGTTGGTGGAGACCCTCCACAATGGTGGGGGTGGTGGGGGAGACCCTCCACAATGGTGGGGGTGTTGGGGGAGACCCTCCACAATGGTGGGGGTGTTGGGGAGACCCACCACAATGGTGGGGGTGTTGGTGGAGACCCTCCACAATGGTGGGGGTGTTGGGGAGACCCTCCACAATGGGGGGGGGGGTGTTGGGGGAGACCCTCCACAATGGTGGGGGTGTTGGGGGAGACCCTCCACAATGGTGGGGGTGTTGGGGAGACCCTCCACAATGGTGGGGGTGGTGGGGGAGACCCTCCACAATGGTGGGGGTGTTGGGGGAGACCCTCCACAATGGTGGGGGTGTTGGGGGAGACCCTCCACAATGGGGGGGGTGTTGGGGAGACCCTCCACAATGGTGGGGGTGTTGGGGAGACCCTCCACAATGGTGGGGGTGTTGGTGGAGACCCTCCACAATGGTGGGGGTGTTGGTGGAGACCCTCCACAATGGTGGGGGTGTTGGGGAGACCCTCCACAATGGTGGGGGTGTTGGGGAGACCCTCCACAATGGTGGGGGTGTTGGGGAGACCCTCCACAATGGTGGGGGTGTTGGGGGAGACCCTCCACAATGGTGGGGGTGTTGGTGGAGACCCTCCACAATGGTGGGGGTGTTGGTGGAGACCATCCACAATGGTGGGGGAGACCCTCCACAATGGTGGGGGTGTTGGTGGAGACCCTCCACAATGGTGGGGGTGTTGGGGAGACCCTCCACAATGGTGGGGGTGTTGGTGGAGACCCACCACAATGGTGGGGGTGTTGGTGGAGACCCTCCACAATGGTGGGGGTGTTGGGGAGACCCTCCACAATGGTGGGGGTGTTGGGGGAGACCCTCCACAATGGTGGGGGTGTTGGTGGAGACCCTCCACAATGGTGGGGGTGTTGGGGAGACCCTCCACAATGGTGGGGGTGTGGGGGAGACCCTCCACAATGGTGGGGGTGTTGGGGAGACCCTCCACAATGGTGGTGTTGGGGGTGTTGTTGGGGAGACCCTCCACAATGGTGGGGGTGTTGGGGAGACCCTCCACACAATGGTGGGGGTGTTGGGGAGACCCTCCACAATGGGGGGGGGGGGTGTTCCACAATGGTGGGGGGGTGTTGGGGGAGACCCTCCACAATGGTGGGGGTGTTGGTGGAGACCCTCCACAATGGTGGGGGTGTGGGGGAGACCCTCCACAATGGTGGGGGTGTTGGGGAGAGACCCTCCACAATGGTGGGGGTGTTGGGGGAGACCCTCCACAATGGTGGGGGTGTTGGTGGAGACCCTCCACAATGGTGGGGGTGTTTGGGGAGACCCTCCACAATGGTGGGGGTGTTGGGGGAGACCCTCCACAATGGTGGGGGTGTTGGTGGAGACCCCACAATGGTGGGGGTGTTGGGGAGACCCTCCACAATGGTGGGGGTGTTGGGGAGACCCTCCACAATGGTGGGGGTGTTGGGAGACCCTCCACAATGGGGGGGTGTTGGGGAGACCCTCCACAATGGTGGGGGTGTTGGGGGAGACCCTCCACAATGGTGGGTGTTGGGGGTGTGGGAGACCCTCCACAATGGTGGGGGTGTTGGGGAGACCCTCCACAATGGTGGGGGTGTTGGGGGAGACCCTCCACAATGGTGGGGGTGTTGGGGGAGACCCTCCACAATGGTGGGGGTGGGGAGACCCTCCACAATGGTGGGGGTGTTGGTGGAGACCATCCACAATGGTGTGTTGGGAGACCCTCCACAATGGTGGGGGTGTTGGTGGAGACCCTCCACAATGGTGGGGTGTTGGGGGAGACCCTCCACAATGGTGGGGGTGTTGGGGGAGACCCTCCACAATGGTGGGGGTGTTGGTGGAGACCCACCACAATGGTGGGGGTGTTGGGGGAGACCCTCCACAATGGGGGGGGTGTGGGGGAGACCCTCCACAATGGTGGGGGTGTTGTGTGGAGACCCTCCACAATGGTGGGGGTGTTGGGGAGACCCTCCACAATGGTGGGGGTGTTGTGGGGAGACCCTCCACAATGGTGGGGGTGTTGGGGAGACCCTCCACAATGGTGGGGGTGTTGGGGAGACCCTCCACAATGGTGGGGGTGTTGGTGGAGACCCTCCACAATGGTGGGGGTGTTGGGGAGACCCTCCACAATGGTGGGGGTGTTGGTGGAGACCCTCCACAATGGTGGGGGTGTTGGGGGAGACCCTCCACAATGGTGGGGGTGTTGGGGGGGAGACCCTCCACAATGGTGGGGGTGTTGGTGGAGACCCTCCACAATGGTGGGGGTGTTGGGAGACCCTCCACAATGGTGGGGGTGTTGGGGAGACCCTCCACAATGGTGGGGGTGTTGGGGAGACCCTCCACAATGGTGGGGGTGTTGGTGGAGACCCTCCACAATGGTGGGGGTGTTGGGGAGACCCTCCACAATGGTGGGGGTGTTGGGGGGGTGTTGGGGGAGACCCTCCACAAGGGTGGGGGTGTTGGGGAGACCCACCACAATGGTGGGGGTGTTGGGGAGACCCTCCACAATGGTGGGGGTGTTGGTGGAGACCCTCCACAATGGTGGGGGTGTTGGGGAGACCCTCCACAATGGTGGGGGTGTTGGGGAGACCCTCCACAATGGTGGGGGTGTTGGTGGAGACCCTCCACAATGGTGGGGGTGTTGGGGAGACCCTCCACAATGGTGGGGGTGTTGGGGAGACCCTCCACAATGGTGGGGGTGTTTGGGGGAGACCCTCCACAATGGTGGGGGTGTTGGGGGGAGACCCTCCACAATGGTGGGGGTGTTGGGGAGACCCTCCACAATGGTGGGGGGTGTTGGTGGAGACCCTCCACAATGGTGGGGGTGTTGGGGGAGACCCTCCACAATGGTGGGGGTGTTGGGGAGACCCTCCACAATGGTGGGGTGTTGGGGGAGACCCTCCACAATGGTGGGGGTGTTGGGGAGACCCTCCACAATGGTGGGGGTGTTGGTGGAGACCCTCCACAATGGTGGGGTGTTGGGGGAGACCCTCCACATGGTGGGGGTGTTGGGGGAGACCCTCCACAATGGTGGGGGTGTTGGTGGAGACCCTCCACAATGGTGGGGGTGTTGGGGGAGCCCTCCACAATGGTGGGGGGGGGTGTTGGGGAGACCCTCCACAATGGTGGGGTGTGTTGGGGAGACCCTCCACAATGGTGGGGGTGTTGGGGAGACCCTCCACAATGGTGGGGGTGTTGGGGGAGACCCTCCACAATGGTGGGGGGTGTTGGGGAGACCCTCCACAATGGGGGGGGGTGTTGGGGAGACCCTCCACAATGGGGGGGGTGTTGGGGGAGACCCTCCACAATGGTGGGGGGTGTTGGGGAGACCCTCCACAATGGTGGGGGTGTTGGGGAGACCCTCCACAATGGTGGGGGTGTTGGTGGAGACCCTCCACAATGGTGGGGGTGTTGGGGAGACCCACCACAATGGTGGGGGTGTGGGGAGACCCTCCACAATGGTGGGGGTGTTGGGAGACCCTCCACAATGGTGGGGGTGTTGGGGAGACCCTCCACAATGGTGGGGGGGTGTTGGGGGAGACCCTCCACAATGGTGGGGGTGTTGGGGAGACCCTCCACAATGGTGGGGGTGTTGGTGGAGACCCTCCACAATGGTGGGGGTGTTGGTGGAGACCCTCCACAATGGTGGGGGTGTTGGTGGAGACCCTCCACAATGGTGGGGGTGTTGGGGAGACCCTCCACAATGGTGGGGGTGTTGGGGAGACCCTCCACAATGTGTGGGGGTGTTGGGGAGACCCTCCACAATGGTGGGGGTGTTGGGGAGACCCTCCACAATGGTGGGGTGTTGGTGGAGACCCTCCACAATGGTGGGGGTGTTGGGGAGACCCTCCACAATGGTGGGGGTGTTGGGGGAGACCCTCCACAATGGTGGGGGTGTTGGTGGAGACCCTCCACAATGGTGGGGGGTGTTGGTTTTGGAGAGACCCTCCACAATGGACCCTCCAAATGGGGGTGTTGGGGAGACCCTCCACAATGGTCGGGGTGTTGGGGAGACCCTCCACAATGGTGGGGGTGTTGGGGAGACCCTCCACAATGGTGGGGGTGGTGGGGGAGACCCTCCACAATGGTGGGGGTGGGGGAGACCCTCCACAATGGTGGGGGTGTTGGGGAGACCCTCCACAATGGTGGGGGTGTTGGGGGACCCTCCACAATGGTGGGGGTGTTGGGGAGACCCTCCACAATGGTGGGGGTGTTGGTGGAGACCCTCCACAATGGTGGGGTGTTGGGGAGGTGGGGTTGTTGGGGACCCTCCACAATGGTGGGGGTGTTGGTGGAGACCCTCCACAATGGTGGGGGTGGGGGAGACCCTCCACAATGGTGGGGGTGTTGGGGGAGACCCTCCACAATGGTGGGGGTGTTGGTGGAGACCCTCCACAATGGTGGGGGGTGGGGGAGACCCTCCACAATGGTGGGGGTGTTGGGGAGACCCTCCACAATGGTGGGGGGTTGGGGGAGACCCTCCACAATGGTGGGGGGTGTTGGGGGAGACCCTCCACAATGGTGGGGGGTGTTGGGGAGACCCTCCACAATGGTGGGGGTGTTGGTGGAGACCCTCCACAATGGTGGGGGTGTTGGTGGAGACCCTCCACAATGGTGGGGGTGTTGGGGAGACCCTCCACAATGGTGGGGGTGTTGGGGGAGACCCTCCACAATGGTGGGTGGGGGGTGTGTTGGTGGAGACCCTCCACAATGGTGGGGGTGTTTGGGGGAGACCCTCCACAATGGGGGTGTTGGTGGAGACCCTCCACAATGGTGGGGGTGTTGGGGAGACCCTCCACAATGGTGGGGGTGTTGGGGAGACCCTCCACAATGGTGGGGGTGTTGGGGGAGACCCTCCACAATGGTGGGGGGGTTTGGGGAGACCCTCCACAATGGTGGGGGTGTTGGGGAGACCCTCCACAATGGTGGGGGTGTTGGGGAGACCCTCCACAATGGTGGGGGTGTTGGTGGAGACCCTCCACAATGGTGGGGGGTGTTGGGGAGACCCTCCACAATGGTGGGGGTGTTGGGGAGACCCACCACAATGGTGGGGGTGTTGGTGGAGACCCTCCACAATGGTGGGGGTGTTGGGGAGACCCTCCACAATGGTGGGGGTGTTGGGGAGACCCTCCACAATGGTGGGGGTGTTGGGGAGACCCTCCACAATGGTGGGGGGTGTTGGGGGAGACCCTCCACAATGGTGGGGTGTTGGGGAGACCCTCCACAATGGTGTTGGGGGAGACCCTCCACAATGGTGGGGGTGTTGGGGGAGACCCTCCACAATGGTGGGGGTGTTGGGGGAGACCCTCCACAATGGTGGGGGTGTTGGGGAGACCCTCCACAATGGTGGGGGTGTTTGGGGAGACCCTCCACAATGGTGGGGGTGTTGGTGGAGACCCACCACAATGGTGGGGGTGTTGGGGAGACCCTCCACAATGGTGGGGGTGTTGGTGGAGACCCTCCACAATGGTGGGGGTGTTGGGGAGACCCTCCACAATGGTGGGGGTGTTGGGGGAGACCCTCCACAATGGTGGGGGTTTTGGTGGAGACCCTCCACAATGGTGGGGGTGTTGGTTGGGAGACCCTCCACAATGGTGGGGGTGTTGGGGAGACCCTCCACAATGGTGGGGGTGTTGGGGGAGACCCTCCACAATGGTGGGGGGTGTTGGTGGAGACCCTCCACAATGGTGGGGGTGTTGGGGAGACCCTCCACAATGGTGGGGGGGGGGTGTTCGGGAGACCCTCCACAATGGGGGGGGGGTGTTGGGGGAGACCCTCCACAATGGGGGGGGTGTTGGGGAGACCCTCCACAATGTGGGGGGGGTGTTGGGGAGACCCTCCACAATGGTGGGGGTGTTGGGGGAGACCCTCCACAATGGTGGGGGGTGTTGGTGGAGACCCTCCACAATGGTGGGGGTGTTGGGGGAGACCCTCCACAATGGTGGGGGTGTTGGGGAGACCCTCCACAATGGTGGGGGTGTTGGGGAGACCCTCCACAATGGGGGGGGGTGTTGGGGAGACCCTCCACAATGGGGGGGGTGTTGGGGAGACCCTCCACAATGGGGGGGTGTTGGGGAGACCCTCCACAATGGGTGGGGGTGTTGGGGAGACCCTCCACAATGGTGGGGGTGTTTGGGGAGACCCTCCACAATGGTGGGGGTGTTGGGGAGACCCTCCACAATGGTGGGGGTGTTGGGGAGACCCTTCACAATGGTGGGGGTGTTGGGGAGACCCTCCACAATGGTGGGGGTGTTGGGGAGACCCTCCACAATGGTGGGGTTGTTGGTGGAGACCCT
>NW_025574745.1:277500-350000 GCF_020424385.1 Procambarus clarkii
CTCATGAAGATCCTAGTGTCATCTGCAAAGGATGATACAGTGCTATAGGTTGTGTTCTTGTCTATGTCCGATATGAGGATGAGTAAAAGTACTGGAGCAAGCACAGTACCCTGGGGGACTGAGCTCTTCACAGTTGATGGGCTGGATTTTATTTTGTTGACTATTACACATTGCGTTCCGTTGGTCAGGAAATTGTAGATCCATCTGCATATTTTTCCTGTAATTCCTTTTGAATGCATTTTATGTGCAATAACACCATGGTCACATTTATCAAAAGCTTTTGCGAAATCTGTGTAAATTACATCAGCGTTTTGTTTGTCTTCCATAGCATCTAATGCCATATCATAGTGGTCCAGCAACTGTGACAGGCAAGAGCGCCCTGTTCTGAAACCGTGTTGTCCGGGGTTATGGAGATGCTGTGATTCCATGTATTTTGTGATCTTACTTCATAGCACTTTCTCAAAATTTTTTATGATGTGCGATGTTAGTGCTATCGGTCTGTAATTTTTTGCCTCTGCCTTATTTCCTCCTTTATGGAGTGGTGCTATCTCTGCTGTTTTTAGTATGTCATGGATAACGCCAGTATCTAGGCTTTGTCTCCACAGAATGTAAAGGGCTTGCGATAGTGGTTTTTTACAGTTCTTGATGACTATGGAGTTCCAAGAATCCGGGCCTGGTGCAGAGTGCATAGGCATACTGTTTATGGCTTCTTCAAAATCCAGTGGGGATAGGGTGACGTCTGATATATGATTTGATGTTGGTATCATATCCATGAAAAATTCATTTGGGTTATCAATCTTTAGTGCGTTTAATGGCTCACTGAAAACAGAGTCGTACTGCTTCCTCAGTAGCTCGCTCATTTCTTTGTTGTCATCGGTGAAAGTTCCATCTCCCTTTCGCAGGGGCCCGATACTAGATGTGGTTTTTGATCTTGATTTTGCATAGGAGAAAAAATATTTCGGATTTCTCTCTATTTCACTGATGGCCTTTTGCTCTCTTTGCCTCTCCTGGGTTTTGTATGATTCTTGTTGCTTCCGTTCAATTGTTTCTATTTCTCTACCTAACCTTCTTCGCCGTTCTTGAGATAGGGTGCGACTCTCAAGTTGTTCCGCGATTCGTTTTCTTCGCCTATATAGGGAACGACGTTCCCGTTCCAATCTGCATCTCTTCCTCTTTTTTCTTAGGGGTATGCGGTTTGAACATATTTCTAGTGCTACTGAGCTTATTTTTTCCAGGCACTGGTTCAGGTTTGCATTTTCTAGCTGTTCTTCCCAGTTTATTTCTGTGAAGTCCTGGTTTATTTGCTCCCAGTTTATCTGTTTATTATTGAAGTTGAACTTGCTGAAATCTCCTCCACCAGGAATCTGGACTGGTTTTGAAGGTCTACTCCCCATGGTTGTCAGAACTTCAATTAAGTTATGATCTGAGTAACAGGTATTTGTAATCATTATGTTCCTGATCAATTCATCATTATTAGTGAAAATGAGGTCCAGCGTGTTCCCCTTCCTAGTTGGTTCTACTATTTGCTGGTTTAAGGCAAACCTGTCGCACATCCGTAGCAGGTCATTTGCATGTGCCTGTTCATTTAGGCTACTTCCTGGTATTCTTTCTGATATTACTGTATTAGCCAGGTGCTTCCATTTCTGGTGCCGTAGGTTGAAGTCCCCAAGCAGGATGATGATCGGAGCTGGATTTGTGAGGTTTTCCAAGCAGTGTTCTATTTTCATTAGTTGGTCTTTAAACTGCTGAGGGTTTGCCTCCGGTGACTTATATACAAGGACAATAACTACATTTAGAATCTCTATTTTGACTATCAGCACTTCCACCATATCATTTGAGGTGTTTAGCAGCTCAGTACAGATGAGTGTGTCTTTGATGTAGAGGCTGACCCCACCCTGAAGCCGGTGTTTCCTGTCACATCTGAAAAGATTGTATTCTGGGATCCATATTTCACCATCATGGTAGTCCTTTGTGTGAGTTTCCGTTAGGGCTGCAAACATTGCATTTGTTGCCTCATGTACGAGGCCGTGTGTGTGTGTGTGTGTGTGTGTGTGTGTGTGTGTGTGTGTGTGTGTGTGTGTGTGTGTGTGTGTGTGTGTGTGTGTGTGTGTGTGTGGAGGCACCTTGCGTGCTGGGCGTCACCCATGAAACTGTGCGACTCCCCCCCCCCCCCCCCCCGGGACACTGTGTGACTCTCCCCCCCCCCGGGACACTGTGTGACTCTCCCCCCCCCCGGGACACTGTGTGACTCTCCCCCCCCCGGGACACTGTGTGACTCTCCCCCCTCCGGGACACTGTGTGACTCTCCCCCCCCCCCCGGGACACTGTGTGACACTCCCCCCCCCCGGGACACTGTGTGACTCTCCCCCCCCCCCCCGGGACACTGTGTGACTCCTCCCCCCCCCCCCGGGACACTGTGACTGTGACTCTCCCCCCCCCCCCTGGACACTGTGACTCTCCCCCCCCCCCGGGACACTGTGTGACTCTCCCCCCCCCGGGACACTGTGTGACTCTCCCCCCCCCCCCGGGACACTGTGTGACTCTCCCCCCGGGACACTGTATGACTCTCCCCCCCCGGGACACTGCGTGACTCTCCCCCCCCCGGGACACTGCGTGACTCTCCCCCCCCCCCGGGACACTGTGTGACTCCCCCCCTCCCCGGGACACACTGTGACTCTCCCCCCCCCGGGACACTGTGTGACTCCCCCCCCACCGGACACTGTGTGACTCTCCCCCCCCGGGACACTGCGTGACTCTCTTCCCCCCGGGACACTGTGTGACTCTCCCCCCCCCCCGGGACACTGTGTGACTCTCCCCCCCCCCGGGACACTGACTCTTCCCCCCCGGGACACTGTGTGACTCTCCCCCCCCCGGGACACTGTGTGACTCTCCCCCCCCCCCCCCCCCCCCCCAGGGACACTGTGTGACTCCCCCCCCACCGGACACTGTGTGACTCTCTCCCCCCCCCCGGGACACTGTGTGACTCCCCCCCCCCGGACACTGTGTGACTCCCCCCCGGACACTGTGTGACTCTCCCCCCCCCCCTGGGACACTGTGTGACTTCCCCCTCCCCCCCGGGACACTGTGTGACTCCCCCCTCCCCCCCCCGGGACACTGTGTGACCCTCCCCCCCCCCCCCCCCCCCCCCCCCCCGGGACACTGTGTGACTCCCCCCCCCTGGGACACTGTGTGACTCCCTCCCCCCGGGACACTGTGACTCCCCCCCCCCCCCCTGGACACTGTGTGACTCTCCCCCCCCCCGGGACACTGTGTGACTCTCCCCCCCGGGACACTGACTCCCCCCCCCCCCGGGACACTTGTGACTCTCCCCCCCCCCTGGGGACACTGTGTGACTCTCCCCCCCCGGGGCACTGTGTGACACCCCCCCCCCCCCCCCCGGGACACTGTGTGACTTTCCCCCCCCCCGGGACACTGACTCTCCCCCCCCCCGGGACACTGTGTGACTCTTCCCCCCCCCGGGACACTGTGTGTGACTCTTCCCCCCCCCCGGGACACTGTTGTGTGACTCCCCCCCCCCCGGGACACTGTGTGACTCTTCCCCCCCCCAGGGGACACTGTGTGACTCCCCCCCCCCCGGGACACTGTGTGACTCTCCCCCCCGGGGACACTGTGTGACTCTCCCCCCCCGGGACACTGTGTGACTCTCCCCCCCCCCGGGACACTGTGTGACTGACTCCCCCCCCCCCGGGACACTGTGTGACTCCCCCCCCCCGGACACTGTGTGACTCTCCCCCCCCCGGGACACTGTGTGACTCTCCCCCCCCCCCGGGACACTGTGTGACTCTCCCCCCCCCCCGGGACACTGTGTGACTCCCCCCCCCCGGGACACTGTGTGACTCTCCCCCCCCCCGGGACACTGTGTGACTCCCCCCCCCCCCCGGGACACTGTGTGACTCCCCCCCCCCCGGGACACTGTGTGACTCTCCCCCCGGGACACTGTGTGACTCTCCCCCCCCGGGACACTGTGTGACTCTCCCCTCCCCAGGACACTGTGTGACTCCCCCCCCCCCCCCCGGGACACTGTGTGACTCTCCTCCCCCCGGGACACTGTGTGACTCTCCCCCCCCGGGACACTGTGTGACTCTCCCCCCCCCCCCCGGGACACTGTGTGACTCCCCCCCTCCCGGGACACTGTGTGACTCTCCCCCCCCCGGGACACTGTGTGACTCTCCCCCCCCCCGGGACACTGTGTGACTCCCCCTGGGACTCATGCCAGCTATATCCTCCTGCAAGAGGAACGACTTGTCAACAGGGTTTTTCCTTCCTTCAGTAGCTAGTCCGGCCATAACTGACAAGGCCGCGATGTCTCACGAGGTGTGATCTCACTTTTTGTTGCTACACACAGATTGACAGCTTTAAGGTGGCGGCGAGTAGTGTGCGGCTTGAGCAACGGAAACACGATGCATTCTTTAGTGCCTAGTCTTCAGACCGCGCCCTGCTTGGCTGTTTCCAGACTGCTCCGTGCGTGGCCGTTTCCAGATCCCGCCCTGCTTGGCCGTTTCCAGACCGTGCCCTGCTTGGCTGTTTCCAGACCGCGCCCTGCTTGGCCGTTTCCAGACCGCGCCCTGCTTGGCCGTTTCCAGACCGCGCCCTGCTTGGCCGTTTCCAGACCGCGCCCTGCTTGGCCGTTTCCAGACCGCGCCCTGCTTGGCCGTTTCCAGACCACGCCCGCCCTGGCCGTTTCCAGACCGCGCCCGCCCTGGCCGTTTCCAGACCGCGCCCGCCCTGGCCGTTTCCAGACCACGCCCTGCTTGGCCGTTTCCAGACCACGCCCTGCTTGGCCGTTTCCAGACCGCGCCCGCCCTGGCCGTTTCCAAACCGCGCCCGCCCTGGCCGTTTCCAGACCGCGCCCGCCCTGGCCGTTTCCAGACCGCGCCCGCCCTGGCCGTTTCCAGACCGCGCCCGCCCTGGCCGTTTCCAGACCGCGCCCGCCCTGGCCGTTTCCAGACCGCGCCCGCCCTGGCCGTTTCCAGACCGCGCCCGCCCTGGCCGTTTCCAGACCGCGCCCGCCCTGGCCGTTTCCAGACCGCGCCCGCCCTGGCCGTTTCCAGACCGCGCCCGCCCTGGCCGTTTCCAGACCGCGCCCGCCCTGGCCGTTTCCAGACCGCGCCCGCCCTGGCCGTTTCCAGACCGCGCCCGCCCTGGCCGTTTCCAGACCGCGCCCGCCCTGGCCGTTTCCAGACCGCGCCCGCCCTGGCCGTTTCCAGACCGCGCCCGCCCTGGCCGTTTCCAGACCGCGCCCGCCCTGGCCGTTTCCAGACCGCGCCCGCCCTGGCCGTTTCCAGACCGCGCCCGCCCTGGCCGTTTCCAGACCGCGCCCGCCCTGGCCGTTTCCAGACCGCGCCCGCCCTGCCCGTTTCCAGACCGCGCCCGCCCTGGCCGTTTCCAGACCGCGCCCGCCCTGGCCGTTTCCAGACCGCGCCCGCCCTGCCCGTTTCCAGACCGCGCCCGCCCTGCCCGTTTCCAGACCGCGCCCGCCCTGCCCGTTTCCAGACCGCGCCCAGCCTGGCCGTTTCCAGACCTAACTAGTAGCTATAGCCTATATAAATGCAAAAGTATTTACAAGCGGCTTAAGCTTTCCATGAGAAACCAGAGGAAATAACCACTGGGCGAAGGAGCCAGTAGTTGCCTGGACTGCAAGTAAATTATTTGCCGCACCTAAATTATTGAGATCATCTGAAAGCTCTCCACATGTACTCGCTAGAAAGACGACGAGAGTCTCTTGTACTCACTGCCATATAATATACACTTGGGAAATACTGAAGGGCCAGGTACCAAATCTACACAGTAAAATAACAACGTACTGCAATGAACTATATGGGAAGAAAAAGCAGAATAGAACCAGTGGAGAACAAGGGTGCCATAGGCACAGAGAACACTGTGTAAACATCAGAGGTCCGCGGTTGTTCAACACCCTCCCAGCGACTATACGAAATATTGCCGGAACAACCGTGGACATCGTCTTTTAGAAAACTATTTAGTTTTCTCTTGAAGTGCCGGACCAACCGGGTTGTGTTGGGTATGTGGGTTCAGTGGTAGGGCGCATATCCTTTCATCTAATGCCTCTGTTCACCTAGTAGTAAGTAGGTACTCAGGAGTTAGTCAGCTTGTTGTGGGGTTGAATCCTAGGTGGGGGCCAGTAATTTGACCTTGAGGGGGGGGGCTCGATATAAGCCTAACGTGTGTGAATACACTATGGCTTCCTGTCCCCCGACACAATGAATTATTATTATAATAATGCAAGCCTACAGTAGTACAGTAATAGTCTAATTATAATATGATTTTCTTATAAAATATGTTTTATGTATTTTAGAATGCAGTTACTGTACTGTATTTGACTAAGGAAATTGTATTAGTTACACTACAGTAACTGTAATGTTGTGCGGTGTGAACTACAGTACCTACTGTTGTGCGGTGTGAACTACAGTAACTGTAATGTTGTACAGTGTGAACTACAGTAACTGTAATGTTGTACAGTGTGAACTACAGTAACTGTAATGTTGTGCGGTGTGAACTACAGTAACTGTAGTGTTGTACTGTGTGAACTACAGTAACTGTAATGTTGTGCGGTGTGAACTACAGTAACTGTAATGTTGTACGGTGTGAACTACAGTAACTGTAGTGTTGTGCGGTGTGAACTACAGTAACTGTAATGTTGTGCGGTGTGAACTACAGTAACTAATGTTGTACGGTGTGAACTACAGTAACTGTAATGTTGTGCGGTGTGAACTACAGTAACTGTAATGTTGTACGGTGTGAACTACAGTAACTGTAATGTTGTCCGGTGTGAACTACAGTAACTGTAATGTTGTACGGTGTGAACTACAGTAACTGTAATGTTGTGCGGTGTGAACTACAGTAACTAATGTTGTACGGTGTGAACTGCAGTAACTGTAATGTTGTGCGGTGTGAACTAGAGTAACTGTAATGTTGTGCGGTGTGAACTACAGTAACTAATGTTGTACGGTGTGAACTGCAGTAACTGTAATGTTGTGCGGTGTGAACTACAGTAACTGTAATGTTGTACGGTGTGAACTACAGTAACTGTAATGTTGTGCGGTGTGAACTACAGTAACTGTAGTGTTGTGCGGTGTGAACTACAGTAACTGTAATGTTGTACGGTGTGAACTACAGTAACTGTAATGTTGTACGGTGTGAACTACAGTAACTGTAATGTTGTACAGTGTGAACTACAGTAACTGTAATGTTGTACAGTGATTACTACAGTATCAGTAATTTAAACAAAGTTCTCATCTCTTTATTAAATGAAAATGTTAATTTTGATGATTGTTTACATGAAGTGAACATTTTAACATTAAGGTGTTTGCAGCTGTTTGCATGCTGGAATACATTAGTCTTTTTGTTTATACTGTAAAATCAGATTATCCAGAAAGACTGAAAAAGACATTTACCTTTATCTTTACCAAGTGATGTTTAATATAATTTTTGAGGTAATGTTGGCATGATCATGGGAAGAGACATACCCCACACTATGTCAGAAGCCAGATTACTCTTGTCTAGTGTGACATACTCCACCAGGCATATAATATGAATTGTTATGTCTAAAAGAAGTTCACGAGTACCGTGTAAGAGGCTACAGTGTAGTTTGAATGGCTCATAAAATTTGCTCAATCTATATGCCGTCCAGTATAATAATCATATTGCTTTCAAGTCTAGCAAGCCTTTATTACTGCTTAACCTTAATACAGTAGGTATATTTATTTTTTCTTGTCTATAGGTTATAATGCAAATACTGTACATGTACCTTCATCAGCTAGCCTTCTTAAATAATTTTACATTTATTTTGAAGAGCAGATATAATGATATCAGAGGTATGTTTACAAAATACATTGTCAGGAAAATCAAGTATATTGCTTACAGTCTAAGGCTCATTCACTTTTCATCTTGAAAATGTGAGTACTAATACATGATAACAATTTATCTTTGGCAGGGGCGGGCAGGATGGGCAAACTATTGAGTAAGATCTTCGGCAACAAGGAGATCAGGATCTTGATGCTGGGACTAGATGCAGCAGGGAAGACTACTATCCTCTATAAGTTAAAACTGGGCCACTCTGTCACCACAATACCAACCGTCGGCTTTAACGTTGAAACAGTAGCGTATAAAAATGTCAAATTTAATGTTTGGGTAAGTACAGCTCATTTTTATTATTACAAAGTTTTAATTTTGTATTAAAATCCCACATAGATGCTGCATTAATTAAGGCATCTTAATTTTGTGACAGGTTTATTTCTGAGCTATCTTACTCAATTGAGCCCCAAGACCCTACCGGATCATGATTTGTTGGGGCAGGCTAATGTACTTCACCATCAGAGAACCCTTTAGACATCTGTGTTAAGTCATAAATGATGCTAAGGAAATATTGAGGTACAGTCCAGAATTACCTCCAGAAAGTTTATTCATAAAACTCAAAGCCCGTCCATGCTCTACTAAGCTTAGAAGGTTTGCCAAGCACTGCTCTTGCCAACATTTGATCTGTCAATCTGCTAACCCTGACGGCCACTAGATGGCCAGCGTGTTTTTCTAAGGTTTTACAACATCAAGAAAATGGTCAATTTAAAATGTCCTCTTCTAAACTACCAAACCAAGCCAGAGGAACCAAAACAGAAAACGAGACAGTACATCACTTTCGTAAGCTACTTCCATTTTCTAGAACAAAAATTTTTATCCTTTGAAATGCATATGAGTGAAAAAGAACATTGTGAGTGGAGAGGTCGAGGTGGCAGCACCTGAGCCTCTGCATAGTTCACCGATGGGTTCATATGGCAGCTAGTCAGGAGTCTGGAGAGTGTAACAGTGTTTCAGAAATATTCAGAGTGTTGCCTCACTGCTCTTCAGTAGTAGGTAGGAGGTTATCTTGAGATTGATTTATTTATTTATTTTATTTATTTATTTATATACAAGAAGGTACATTGGGTTTGTGAGAATACATAGCATAGTATTTACAATCTTGTAAAGCCACTAGTAGGTGCAGCGTTTCGGGCAGATGATGATTTCGGGGCTCAGCGTTCCCTCGGCCCGGTCCTCGACCAGGCCTCCTTTTTGTTACACATTCCCAAGGAAGCAGCTCGTAGCAGCTGTCTAACTCCCAGGAGCCTATTTACTGCTAGATGAACAGGCGCACCAAGGTGAAAGAAACTCTGCCCATTTGTTTCTGCCTCCACCGCGGATTGAACCCAGAACCTTAGAACTACGAATCCGGAGTGCTGTTAACTCGGCTATCAGGCCCCTTCCCTATCAGGACAATCAACTTTCCCCGCCATATGTAGGATAGTGACTGTGACTCTGAACTGAACCCTGCTCTAGTTTATTTTGGACTACATCCTGGATTCAGGATCAAGTTCCTGCTTTATCCTTCTTGAGATTATCTTGAGATGATTTCGGGGCTTTAGTGTCCCCGCGGCCCGGTCCTCGACCAGGCCTCCACCCCCAGGAAGCAGCCTGTGACAGCTGACTAACACCCAGGTACCTATTTTTACTGCTAGGTAACAGGGGCTTAGGGTGAAAGAAATTCTGCTCATTGTTTCTCGCCGGCGCCTGGGATCGAACCCAGGACCACAAGTCCAGTGTGCTCTCCGCTCAGCTGACCGGCTCCTTGGTTAGTAAGCAATGCTTTCTTTTTTCTGTTGTAAGTAGCAGATGTGATTTTTCGTTCATCTTCCCTGCCTGCCTGATCTTGTCTATTTACAACCCCCCCCCCCTCCCTTTCCAACCCATTGCCGTCGTGAGGGGGCTTGGTGGGCGGCTGCCAGAGTGTGGTGCTCTATGGGATGGCTTGTCCTCTGCCCTTCTGAATCCTTATGTTACTGCTGCTGTCCTCTCCAATTTTGCTAGTAGCTTTTTCCTCTTCCTCGTGTTTCATTTTTCCTCCCCTACCTCTTCTCCTTTCAGATTGATCCCTTCCTGACGACTTTTTGCCATTCATGAAAGTTCTTTTTAATGTCTTCTTCTGTTTTGACGCCGGGTGTTTGGGGAGGCGCGCACACTTACCTGTAGAACTGTGGTACCTGATGTTGTCGAGCGAGGGGGACACTTTTATTGTCCAACTTTGCCTTCGTTGCCGAGCCCGATCTCAACAGACTGACGGCTCTTAAAGTAATGTTTGTTTAAAATTTGTTTTATTTTTATTTTGATCCTGTTTACTCATAGGATATTGTCTTAAATGCAGCTTTTTATTTTTTTTCATGTTGTGTTTAGCAGTCCATCAGCTAGTATTACTGCAATACCTTAATTAACATAAGTGCCATACAAGATCCTAATTGTAATAAAGACTTTGTACAAAGTTCAGATATCGGTGAAGACAATGCTGGTTATGAGGATGACAGTGGGAGGTAGACATTCACAGCACACATTAGTGGTTTTGTCCATCCACGCATCATGTTACGGGTCCTCATTTTCCTTTAGAAAATAATCTTATGGAAAATGTTGTGTCGAGAGTTAGTGATATTGGAGTTTATTTTGGCAAGTCAGGTGACATCGTCTGCTGGTAGCATGTGGCACTATTCTGCCCATGGTCATTATCATGCCCACCACAGCTGCTTAGTGGTTTGTTAAGATGTATAAAAATGTATATACAGTACTGTAGTTGTATATGATTGTGTGTGTGTGTGTATATAGTGCAATAACAGTAAAACTGTATGTTTCATTGTTCAAAGAATCTGATATGGTGTGCATATTAGTGACACAAAATTATCTGTGCACACCTATGATCTGTATGTTCTATGATACAAATAGCATTATTGACAGCAAGTTGCATCATTGCACTTGAAACAACAATGGCAAAACATTAGAAATATAAGAACTATGTAATATATTGAATGTGTGCAATTACAATTTCATATAACGCAGTCATAGCTAGGCTGAACTCTGATTATTAGTTACAAAGTTATTACACCTAGAACAACATACTAGTTATTCATAATGATGCATGAAAATATAAATAGTTCTGTGCACTGTATATAGTGTAATAACAGCCAAAACTGTGTAGCAAGTATATTATGTCAGTAATATAATTGCTTCATTCTCTTATTAGCATATGTTCTGATAATGAGATGGGTCTGTTAATTCTACGTAGTCCATTAATTACAAATTCATACCTCTTCCCGAATTACAGTTAACATTCCTTCCCTACCTTCTAGAGGATGACCAGGTGAGGTGTGGACCGATTATATAAGTAATCAATAAGGGAATAATTATCAGTCAAAACTCCAAGAGTGGTTCAGTACAGACGCTTGAGAGATATCGCACCGACTCGCCATCTCACCGTCGATATTCAGCGTGCACTTGGCTCGCCGTCACACCTTCGATATTCAGCGCGCACTTGGCTCGCCGTCACAACTTCGATATTCAGCGTGCACTTGGCTCGCCGTCACAACTTCGATATTCAGCGTGCACTTGGCTCGCCGTCACACCTTCGATATTCAGCGTGCACTTGGCACCCCGTCACACCTTCGATATTCAGCGTGCACTTGGCACCCCGTCACACCTTCGATATTCAGCGTGCACTTGGCACCCCGTCACACCATCGATATTCAGCGTGCACTTGGCACCCCGTCACACCTTCGATATTCAGCGTGCACTTGGCACTCTGTCACACCTTCGATATTCAGCGTGCACTTGGCTCGCCGTCACACCTTCGATATTCAGCGTGCACTTGGCACTCTGTCACACCTTCGATATTCAGCGTGCACTTGGCACCCCGTCACACCATCGATATTCAGCGTGCACTTGGCACCCCGTCACACCTTCGATATTCAGCGTGCACTTGGCACTCTGTCACACCTTCGATATTCAGCGTGCACTTGGCACCCCGTCACACCTTCGATATTCAGCGTGCACTTGGCACCCCGTCACACCTTCGATATTCAGCGTGCACTTGGCACTCCGTCACACCATCGATATTCAGCGTGCACTTGGCACCCCGTCACACCTTCGATATTCAGCGTGCACTTGGCACCCCGTCACACCATCGATATTCAGCGTGCACTTGGCTCCCCGTCACACCTTCGATATTCAGCGTGCACTTGGCACTCCGTCACACCTTCGATATTCAGCGTGCACTTGGCACCCCGTCACACCTTCGATATTCAGCGTGCACTTGGCACCCCGTCACACCTTCGATATTCAGCGTGCACTTGGCACCCCGTCACACCTTCGATATTCAGCGTGCACTTGGCACCCCGTCACACCTTTGCTCTCCAAGTTTCACCTACAAACTCCTGTTGACTACATTCGTCCAAATATATATATTTTAATAGTATCTGTGTTTATTGTCACCACAGTTGACGTAACAAAAATGTTACATTGGTGGCCCAGTGAGTGAAACAAACGCCAGTTGCAAATAACTGGTAACTATAGCTTTGTCATGGATTTCTCTGCAAGGTTTCCAGTATACAATGCAGATGAACCAGGATTATGGTTCATACAGATGGAGGCTGTTTTCGGCTACCAGGAGATTACGACTGATAAAGCCCAATATGCCTGCACCCTGTCAACACTTCCCATGGATGCTATGCACACCGCCACCGCTGTCATCAACGTCTCATCAGTAGACACCAGGACGTACACCACACTAAAGGCCTCCCTTTCACAGGCAGCTATGAAACACCGCTTTAAACAACGGGATCAACTCCTCACTGACAAGTTTTGCAGACAAAACACCAGCCCAGCTTCTGTGGCATATTCAGTTTGTAATGCATACTGCATTGGGTCTAGCCCCCAGAGAGATTGTGAGATCACTCTGGATACAACTCTGTCCAAAACACATTCAACCGGCCCTTCTCATTATGGATGATGACACCCCATTAGTACAGCTGGCTACATTGGCCGATTGGCTGTACACTACGTCTGATAACGCTACGCTGTCCCATCTCAATGATAAACAGCAGACTACAGACACCCAACGACTCGATGTCCTCCAGAGCCGGCATCTCTTCCGTCCAGGGAGGACATACCACAAGAATCCAGCATCAGGCCCTAGGCGACCATGAGGACACCGAGGGGAGCTTTGTTCTTACCACCAGATGTTCGGACACACCAAGCCCACAACTGCATTGCTCCATGTTCCTGGTCAGGAAACTACTTCAGTGGGGACTGTTAACGGCCATTAACCCCGCCATTTCAAACACTACTCTACATATCTGACATCATAACCAAATGCCGTTTCCTCATTGTCACAGGTGCAGCAGCTAGTGTATTGCCTTTTTCCCCCCTGATTAAACCAACCTGCACTCCTGGTGTGGACTTGCGTGCCGCGCCAATGGTACGTCTGTACATATGGGACCCCGTTCCCTGGTTCTCGATTTTGGCTCTCTGGGTCGCTTTACGTGAACTTTCCTCCTGGCGGATGTGGAACAACCTATTCTTGGATGGGATTTCCTGCAACACCATCTGCTTATTGTGGATCCCACAGGTGCAGTACTTCGAGCCTCCACTAGTACCTCGTACATGAGTTACCAGCATCATCCCAGTTGCATCTACAGAACTTCAAGCACTCCTGAATGAATTAAAAAATGTGACCCACCCTGCCAGCTCTCGACCAGAAGTGCAACATACTATTACACATCACATTAGTACGACGGGAGCACCTACCTTTGCCAGACCACGCCGCCTAGCCCCAGAACGATTGGCGGTAGCTCGTGCTGAATTCAACAAGCTACAGGAGGCAGGAATAATCCACCCTTCTAATAGTCCATGGGCTTCACCTCTCCACATGGTCCTGAAAACAGCTCCTGGGAAGTGGCGTCCTTGTGAGGACTACAGGGCTCTCAACGTTCGTACTCTTCTGGATCGCTACCTAATACCACACATCCAGAATTTCTCCCCGGGATTGAGCAACATCACCGGTTCATCAAAAATTTGACCTTGTGTGGGCATTCCACCAGATCCTGGTGGAACCGGCAGACATTCCGGAAACAGCGATCACAACCCCTTTTGGCCTGTCTGAATTCGTCCAGATGCCCTTTGGTCTATGGAATGCAGCCCAGACATTCCAACGCTTCATCGACCAAGTACTTCAGGACCTTCCCTTTTGCTACGCCTATATTGATGATCTACTGGTGGCCAGTACATCACCGACAGAACATCTGATACTCCTCCGGCTCCTTCTCGCCCATCTGCATGACTTCAGCTTGCAGCTTAACTCCGATAAGTGTATTTTCCACGTCCCAGCGCTTGATTTCTTGGGACACCATGTGTCAGCAGCAGGGATCCAACCACTAAAGAAGAAAATCGAAGCAATCAAGGAATTCCCACATCCATCCACTCCAAAGAAGTTACAAGATTTTCTTGGAGTAGTGACCTTCTATCGTCAATTCATCCCACGTTGTTCAGACATCTTACGACCTCTTGCGAGGTCAGAAACACACGTCCCATCTCCCTTTGGAGTGGACTCCCCAAGTAGAGACAGAATTCATCGACATAAAATGCAAGCTTGCGGAATTCACCTTGCTCGCACACACCCGATGTCTGAAGCTCCAACAATCTCTCTACATATGCTTCCAACACAGCTATTGATGCTGTGTGTACAACAGCTTATTGAAATAAAATGGCGCCCAATTGCGTTATTTTCAGCACACCTGTCACCCACTGAGGAGAAGTACAGCACTTTCAATAGGGAACTGCTCGCCATCTACACAGCCATCCAACATTTCCAGCACTTCCTCGAGGGACGGGACTTCTACATCTTCACAGACCACAAACCCCTCACATATGCACTGACGGCCAAGGGTAATTCCTGCTCTCCTCAAGGCTGCCACCTGGGATTTATCTCCCCATTTACCTCGGATATACGCTATGTCAAAGAAGCTAACATCATAATAGTCGATGCTCTGTTTCGACCCATCATAAACCAGGTCGGCACAAAACTCTGCTCAGCTCAGATGGACTATTTTGTAATCAGCAAGGCCCAATGGAGATGACCCTGATCTGCAGAAATTATGAACGTCTGACACAGCTCTCCGGTTCATCAATATTCCCATGGAAGGTGGCGGTATTATGGCCTGTGACACCTCCCGGACGGGAACTCTTGAGCCCTACATTCCTGCCCAGTCTAGCTGAAAAATATTCAGAATTTCACTCCCTAGCACACCTGGGGGGTACCTGCTTCCCAGAAACTATAGTAATAACTGTGTCGTATGGCCAGGAATCTGTGCCAATGTTTGACGATGGACTCGCTTGCCTCTCCATTGCCAGTGGACGAAAACATGTCGTCAACCAAAGAGCCCGCTTTAACTTTCTGACTGTTTCGAGGTGGTGCATATAGGCATCGTTGGACCATTACCATCGGCAAGGGAATACTCTAATCTACTCATCTGCATCGATCAATTCTCCAGATGGCCTCAAGCAATTCCATTAGTCAACATGTCGGCTTAGTCAGTGGTCCAGGCTTTCCTCTCTGGATGGGTTGCCCATTTTGGCAGCCTCTCTGTCATTCATCCAGCTGAATTTGTTCGTTCCTCTAATATCTATGGAAGGAACTTATGGAATTCCTTGGCACCACACAAAACCGAACCACAGCATACCACCCTGGGTCGAATGGAATGGTAGAACGCTTTCAAAGACAGCTAAAGGACGCTCTTAAGAGCTCAAGCACACCCCTGACGATTTGCTCGACAATCTTCCCTTAGTTTGACATCCGTTCAGCCACAAAGGAAGGTAGTGTATTCTCGGCAGCAGACTTGGAATACAGATCCAGCCTGCGGCTTCCAGGCGAATTCTTAACCCCGACACACTTGTAACACCCTCAGACCCCACTTTTGTCCAGAACTGTCTGTTCTACAATCCCTTCAGAATGGATTTCTCAAACTTTATACATTGGGAGTTATAACTTTTTTTGGTCTAAATTTGCCACATATTTCAAATGCTTCATTGACTTTTTTTTATAGTAAACTATACTGACAACCTGTATTCTAATTTGATGAAAATGAAGATCATATGCTATTCTGAGAGAATAATAACATTAAATGAATAATTGGTGAGGGTTCATATTTTTTTTCTGAATTGAAAAATCTGAAGTTTTCAATATTCAATTTTAAAATTAATTTTAATTCTCTTGTTTTTCAAGTTATGCTGTGATCATTTAGACAAAGTTGGAGCATTTGCCTAGTTGATTATGCAAAAAAGTTGGAAAGTGTTTGTGCAAGTTTTAAGAACTAATGTTCAATTAATCTCTGTCATATCATATATATATGTATTGTGCTGTTTAAGGGTTAAATAGGCCAAACCTAGAAGACAAGATAAAGGTGTGATATGATCACTACATACAAAATAGTAACAGGAATTGATAAAACTGATAGGGACGATTTCCAGAGACCCGGAACTTCAACAACAAGAGGTCATAGATTTAAACTAACGAAACAAAGCTGCCGGAGAAATAAAAGAAAATATACTTTTGTAAACAGGGTGGTAGATGGTTGGAACAAATTAGGTGAGAAGGTGGTGGAGGCCAAAATTGTCAGTAATTTCAAAGCGTTATATGACAGAGTGCTGGGAAGACGGGACACCACGAGCGTAGCTCTCATCCTGTAACTACGCTTAGGCAATTACAGCTGAACACGTGTTTGTAAGAATCGGTACTGTCCAACGCCTTCTACAGTCACCATACAAGGGACCATTTAAAGTGGTTTCTCACACACCGAAATTCTTCCCCCATCGAATGCAGAGGCAAACAGGAAAACATCTCCATCGATCACCTAAAACCAGCACACTAACTCTGGCCCCCGATATTCCTCTAGAAGCACATCTGCCGACGACATCATACACTTTTAGACCGCAGTTACCATCAGCACCACCACCTGAGCCTACGACACCAGACGATCTTGCGCGACCTCCCACCCCACGACCCCAGTTAGATGACATCAGCAAAGAGGAGGAAGTAAACTTCGAGGGGTTATACTACATGAGCGGGGCGTACAATTCACTGACCAGCAAGGTTTCTTGATCAAGTATGTTTTTTTTCATCCGCTGGGATGGGGAGTTATGTAGCAAGTATAATATGTCGGTAATATACTTGCTTCATTCTCTCACTGGCTTTTGTCCAGATGATGAGTCTGTTAATTCTACGTAGTCCACTATTTACAAATTCACACCCCTTCCCGAATTAGTTAATATTCCTTCCCTACGAACAAATCCACGAGGGCCGTGACGAGGATTTGAACCTGCGTCCGGGAGCATCCTAGACACTGCCTTAATCGACTGAGCTACAACATGGTTAAAAAGAGTTGAAACCGAAGTTCTACTGAACTCACTGGATCCCGCAGCCTCTCCGAGACACAAAGCAGGGTTTTACACAACTCTTCTCTGCACTGAACCTATGTCAATAGGCCGTTCTTCCCTACCTACCTTCTAGAGGATGACCAGGTGAGGTGTGGACCCATTATATAAGCAATCAATAAGGGAATAATCATCAGTCAAACTCCAAGAGTGGTTCAGTACAGACGCTTGAGAAATATCGCAGCAATATTCAATATATGTGTCAATATAACACCATCAATATTTAGTGTGCACTCGGCTTCCGTCGCACCATCAATATTCACCATGCACTCGGCTTCCGTCGCACCATCAATATTCACCATGCACTCGGCTTCCGTCGCACCATCAATATTCAGTGTGCACTCGGCTTCCGTCGCACCATCAATATTCACCATGCACTCGGCTTCCGTCGCACCATCAATATTCACCATGCACTCGGCTTCCGTCGCACCATCAATATTCAGTGTGCACTCGGCTTCCGTCGCACCATCAATATTCACCATGCACTCGGCTTCCGTCGCACCATCAATATTCAGTGTGCACTCGGCTTCCGTCGCACCATCAATATTTAGTGTGCACTCGGCTTCCGTCGCACCATCAATATTTAGTGTGCACTCGGCTTCCGTCGCACCATCAATATTCAGTGTGCACTCGGCTTCCGTCGCACCGTCAATATTCAGTGTGCACTCGGCTTCCGTCGCACCATCAATATTTAGTGTGCACTCGGCTTCCGTCGCCCCATCAATATTTAGTGTGCACTCGGCTTCCGTCGCACCATCAATATTTAGTGTGCACTCGGCTTCCGTCGCACTTCTGGGGGTGTGTAACAAAAAGGAGGCCTGGTCGAGGACCGGGCCGCGGGGACACTAAGCCCCGAAATAATCTCAAGATAACCTCAAGATACTAGTTATATATTATTTTAGTTTGCTTTTTTGAGATATATAGAAGAGTTGTTACATTCTTGTACAGCCACTAGTACGCGTAGTGTTTCGGGCAAGTCCCTGGAATACGATCCCCGCCGCGAAGAATCGTTGTTACAGCCAAGTACACATTTTACTGTTGCGTTAAACAGAGGCTACAGTTAAGTAAGGATTTGCGCCCAGTAAATCCTCCCCGGCCAGGATACGAACCCATGACATAGCGCTCGCGGAACGCCAGGCGAGTGTCTTACCACTACACCACGGAGACTGGTGTGTATACAGTGTACAGTATTAACAAGAAAAACAGAATTGCTTGATGAACACTTGTAAATCGTGATGTCATCACAAGACCCTCAGACTTTACCATGGCCAAAGTAAATCATATAAAAAAATTGATTATTCTTCCCCATGATCAGGGAATGCATTTTAACATTAATTAATTTTGTTTTTTCTTGCATACTGGGGATTGTAAGGTATAATAGGGGATGCAGCCCTGGGGTTAAGGATCAATTACCTGTTCTGATGATGATTCCAAGGACCAAAGTCCCCATGGCCCAGTCTCTGACCAAGCCTCCTGGTTGGTGGTCTGGTCATCCAAGCTGTTTGATGTGGTTGCTTACAGCCTGACACAAGTCACAGCTTGGTTGATCAGGTAGGCTTTGAAGGTGTTTAAGTTTTCTTTCAAACACTAAGAGGCCAGGCAGTTAGGCCCGTTGTGTGTAGATGGAGAGTGTTGCAAAGTCTTGGGCCTTTTGATGTTGATAGTTATCTCTCAAGTGTGCCTATTGCACCTCTGCTTTTTAATGGGTTATCTTGAGGTTATCTTGAGATGATTTCGGGGCTTTAGTGTCCCCGCGGCCCGGTCCTCGACCAGGCCTCCACCCCCAGGAAGCAGCCCGTAACAGCTGACTAACTCCCAGGTACCTATTTACTGCTAGGTAACGGGCATTCAGGGTGAAAGAAACTTTGCCCATTTGTTTCTGCCTCGTGCGGGAATCGAATCCGCGCCACAGAATTACGAGTCCTGCGCGCTATCCACCAGGCTACGAGGCCCCATGGGGGGGCTGTTTTGCACATCCTACCATGCCTTCTGCTCTCATGTGGTTGTATTTCTATATGAAGATTCGGAACAAGTCATCCTAGTACAGTGGAACCTCGGTACTTGAACTTAATTTGTTCCTGAAGGCTGGTCAAGTTCTTACCTGTTTGAGTACCGATGAATTTTCCCCCATAAGGAATAATGTAAATTGTGTAATCCATTCCAGACCACAAAATAAATATATTAATGCAATGAATAAGTGAAATAAATGCTAACACAATACACACTTTACCAGCACTTAGGAGAGTTGATGGCATATGTGGAAGGTGGTGAGGGAGAGGAAGAGATGTTATTCTTCAGCTGGGAAGTCCCCTACCATTATAACTTTTGGTAGTTGTGCTTCTGGGGTTCTTTCTCTTGTCTGTCTTTTTCTGTTTCCTTCATTACACTCACTGGATGCTTTCCTTACAAGAAACTTGTCCCAGACTGATTACCTGTGCTTTAAGATCTTTCTGAAGGCAAGACATAACATTGTCATTCAACAGATTTACAACAATGTTTCTCACAGATTTGTCAGTGTGATTTTTTTCAAGAAAACTTTACTTACTTTACTTTACCATATTTTGCACACATTTCTTTTATTAGAGAACTAGTTACATCCTCCCTACCCTCGTTTTCTGAAGAGAACTCCTCAGCTGCCATATATTGCTGCTCCCTCTGAGAGTCCAGCAGTTCTTCCCTGGTGAGCTCTGCTTGGTGCTCCTCCACTAACTTCTCCACATCATCAGCACTAACTTCTAAGCCCAATGGCTTGCTCAGAAACACAATAGCCTCCACAACAGTGTCAAAGCCTTCAAAGTCTCTCTCTTAGAGCATCGGGCCACAATTTGCTCCAGGCAGAGTTCGTGTGGTCTTGTGAGAGACTTCCGGCCCCCAGGCTTTGTCTATGAGGCTTAGACAAGGTAGCATGTTGAAGTGGTTCCTCCAGAATTCACAGAGGGTTAACTGGGTATCTTGTCAGGATCCCCAAGCAAGGCTTGTGGTGCAGAACTTTTCCCATAAATCAGTGAACCTCCTGGCCACAAATCACTAGGTTCAAAATGTCTAGGGTTGAGTGAAGGTTTTAAGTAAAATCCACCAGTTTACTGGGGCAAAATTATCTACATGATACAACTTTATATATATATATATATATATATATATATATATATATATATATATATATATATATATATATATATATATATATATATATATATATATATTTATTTTTTTTTATTATTAAATATGACCGAAAAAGTAAGATTAATAATTCTAACACAAATTTTCTCAATCTTTCGTACATTACGCTTCACTGTTGGAGGTAAATCAAAAATCACTTCTCCAAAATTCATTTTTATTTCTAGTCTGACGCGACACGGTCGCGTTTCGTAAAACTTATTACATTTTCAAAGACTTCACAAATACACAACTGATTAGAACTTACGTATCTCTGATTTTATATCTACATTTGAGTGAGGTGGGAGGGGTGATGTGGCATTAACACAAGACAGAACAAGAGGGGATATTAATAGGGTATTAAAAGTAGCAACACAAGACAGAACAGAAACAATGGGTATTGAATAGAAGTGTTTGTAGAAAGCCTATTGGTCCATATTTCTTGATCCTTCTATATTGGAGCGGAGTCTTGAGGTGGGTAGAATATAGTTGTGCAATAATTGGCTGTTGATTGCTGGTGTTGACTTCTTGATGTGTAGTGCCTCGCAAACGTCAAGCCGCCTGCTATCGCTGTATCTATCGATGATTTCTGTGTTGTTTACACAGTAAACAACACAGAAATCATCAATAGATACAGCGATAGCAGGCGGCTTGACGTTTGCGAGGCACTACACATCAAGAAGTCAACACCAGCAATCAACAGCCAATTATTGCACAACTATATATTCCTCGCAAACGTCAAGCCGCCTGCTATCGCTGTATCTATCGATGATTTCTGTGTTGTTACACAGTAAACAACACAGAAATCATCGATAGATACAGCGATAGCAGGCGGCTTGACGTTTGCGAGGCACTACACATCAAGAAGTCAACACCAGCAATCAACAGCCAATTATTGCACAACTATATTCTACCCACCTCAAGACTCCGCTCCAATATAGAAGGATCAAGAAATATGGACCAATAGGCTTTCTACAAACACTTCTATTCAATACCCATTGTTTCTGTTCTGTCTTGTGTTGCTACTTTTAATACCCTATTAATATCCCCTCTTGTTCTGTCTTGTGTTAATGCCACATCACCCCTCCCACCTCACTCAAATGTAGATATAAAATCAGAGATACGTAAGTTCTAATCAGTTGTGTATTTGTGAAGTCTTTGAAAATGTAATAAGTTTTACGAAACGCGACCGTGTCGCGTCAGACTAGAAATAAAAATGAATTTTGGAGAAGTGATTTTTTATTTACCTCCAACAGTGAAGCGTAATGTACGAAAGATTGAGAAAATTTGTGTTAGAATAATTAATCTTACTTTTTCGGTCATATTTAATAATATATGTCTACAGGAAAGACTGCTACCAAAATATACTAATAAAAATATATATATATATATATATATATATATATATATATATATATATATATATATATATATATATATATATATAATAATATGTCGTACCTAGTAGCCAGAACGCACTTCTCAGCCTATTATGCAAGGCCCGATTTGCCTAATAAGCCAAGTTTTCATGAATAAATATATTTTCTCTAATTTTTTTCTTATGAAATGATAAAGCTACCCATTTCATTATGTATGAGGTCAATTTTTTTTTATTGAAGTTAAAATTAACGTAGCTATATGCCCAAACCTAACCAACCCTACCTAACCTAACCTAACCTATCTTTATAGGTTAGGTTAGGTAGCCGAAAAGGTTAGGTTAGGTTAGGTAGGTTAGGTAGTCGAAAAACAATTAATTCATGAAAACTTGGCTTATTAGGCAAATTGGGCCTTGCATAGTAGGCTGAGAAGTGCGTTCTGGCTATTAGGTACGACATATATATATATATATATATATATATATATATATATATATATATATATATATATATATATATATATATAATATATATATATATATATATATATATATATATATATATATATATATATATATATATATATAAAATAAAAATCTCTCTCTCTCTCTCTCTCTCTTTATCTCCCTAAAAATAAACGGCTCAACAGATCACAACATAATACATGTTACACACTCCAACCTTACTGCTGGAACACAAGTTTTTGTTTATTCCATCAATTCATTTGCTGTCCGGTCCCAGGTGGCACCTCCACTCATGAGGCCTATGTAGTTTCACAGCTGACCACCACGTCGCCACGGTCCTTGCTACCGCTGCACCTGCTCGACGACCCAATTCAGTGGCGCCTCCGTTTACGAAATTAATCCGTTTCCAGAGACTGTTTGTAATCCAAATATTCGCAACCCAAAACGAATTTCCCCACAAAAAATAATGTAAATTGAATTAATCCGTTCCACACTCCCAAAAATATTAACTTCAAAATACTTTTCATACCTAATTCATACAAATATTTAGTGCTATAGTATAAGTTATAGCTTACCTTTTGTTGATGACTTTTGTTGGCGTATGGAAGGGGGGGGGGGGAGGTGTTACTGTTTGGAAGAGAAGTCCCTTCCATTATAACATCAGGTACTGATGACTTCTCTGGGGTGTACTCTCTCCTATGTTTTGCAGACATACCAAGAGGAACTGGTTATGGCTTACTGCTTGCTTGTCTTCTTGAGGTTATCTTGAGATGATTTCGGGGCTTTAGTGTCCCGCGGCCCGGTCCTCGACCAGGCCTCCACCCCCAGGAAGCGGCCTGTGACAGCTGACTAACACCCAGGTACATATTTTACTGCTTGGTAACAGGGGCATAGGGTGAAAGAAATTGCCCATTGTTTCTCGCCGGCGCCTGGGATCGAACCCAGGACCACAGGATCACAAGTCCAGCGTGCTGTCTGCTCGGCCGACCGGCTCCCTAAGTCTTGCTAAGAATCTGAGACATTTATTTTTCCCTGCATTTTAACACTTGTCTGTAGTGAGACATCACATTGTCATTAATAAGGTCAATGCAATGGCTTGTTAACCCTTAAACTGCTACACTGCACATGAAGTTTTGAGTAACTGACGCAAAAGTGCACATCACTGCATATTAAGTTTTGGAGTACTACACAAGATATAAATGGCCGGCAGATACACAGGGTTCATATCACCTTCCTCAGGGCTCTTCTAAACGGATGCCTTTTTTTTTTTTTTTTTTTTTAATCGTGGCCAACATTCCCGGGTGTGAGGGGCTCAGTACTGAGTGAGCCAGTAAGGCTGGCACACGCAGCATGAGCTCACAGCACTGCTGTTACGCTTATGACCACAGCATTGCCTAAAAATGTAAAAAATATATGTAACTGATATGATTTAGCGATGATAGTATTACAGAAGACCCCTGACTGTGATATAAATGACCAGGATTCTGATAGTAGCAGGATTGTTGAGATAATTTGCACTGTGCTGTGGGAGGAGTAATGTTGAGAGTGGGAGGGCTGTACTGTCAGCTGCTGAATCTGTGTGGCCACTTGTTGCTGTCTGCACTTACTATACCAGCTTACTGGTTCACTATATGGTGAACAAAACATGCAGATGAACAAATCCACAAGGGCCGTGATGAGGGATCAAACCTATGTCCGAGAGGACCCCCAGACGCGCCTTAATCGACTGAGCTATGACATGGAAAAGAATTCTAACCGGGAGTTAAACTTGACCTCACACGGATCCTGCAGTCTCTCCGAGACAAAAGCCAGGATTTTACACAATTCCCCCATGCACCCAAGCTCTGTCAATAAGCTACAGTGGTACCTCGGAACACGTGTGTCCCTGTATACAAATTTCTCGGAATACGAGCCGGATTTCCTCGGAAAATGTTTCTCGGAAGGCGAGGGTTACCTCGGAATGCGAGTTTGTTGATACGCGTTCAGGCCGACCTAGCGCGTGGTGGTACGGCGATCGTCGCCCATCCGTCCCTCAGTTTACCATTGTCTCCCGCCCAGTGACTATCCCTCCTGAATTCTTCACAAGGATTTACAGTTATGTCGGTTTTTTGGCCATTTGAGCATAAAAGTTATTATATATCTCGCCATGGGTCTCAAGAAAGCCATTGGTAAGGTTCAACCTAAGAAAATAGCTGTGAGTAGAGGCAGTAGAGGATGTCCCTTCTTGATTAAGAAAATGTGTGAAGTATGGGAAGAACTGCTAAGTTTTGTTGAAAAAACTCACCCAGATAAAGCTGTAGCAGGCCGTTGCATTGACCTTTTAAATGACAATGTGATGTCTTACTACAGACATGTGTTAAAATGTAGGGAAAAACAAGTGTCTCTAGACAGTCTTAGTAAGACAAACAAGTCCTAACGGTATGCAGGCAAAATGTGGCAGAGTGTGCATACCAGTGAAGTCCTCACTGCCTGATGTGATAATGGAAGGGGACTCCCCTTCCAAACAGTAACTCCTCTCTTCCTCCCACCTCCTCACCATCTTCCATACGCCTACAGCATTCAACAGCAAGGTAAGTAATAACTTGAACATAGTTTTGTAGGTTTATTTAGATGAATTAGGTATAAAAATTTAGTTTGATGTGGGTTTTTTTGGGGTAGTCAGGAGCAGATTAATTCATTTCCCATTATTTCTTATGGGGAAATTAGCTTTGGAATACGAGCCGTCTCCAGGAACGGATTAAACTCTTAAACTGAGGTACCCCTGTATTCTACTTATTTACAGAGCTCGGCTGCATGGGGTGCATTTTCCCCCTCTTACCATTTTATATTTCTCCATATATTTTACATCCTGTTACTATGGCATCAGGAAATGCAGGAAATCTGTTGTTCAGGGCTTCAACACGCGGTGGAGCCAAGAGAAAACACATTGTGATGACTTTTAAACAAAAAGTTCAGCTTACGAAGGAAGTTGAAACTGGAATTCCTAGAAGTAATTACCTAAGTGTAGTTACAGGATGAGAGCTACGCTCGTGGTGTCCTGTCTTCCCAGCACTCTGTCATATAATGCTTTGAAACTACTGACGGTCTTGGCCTCCACCACCACCTCCCCTAACTTGTTCCAACCGTCTACCACTCTGTTTGCGAAAGTGAATTTTCTTATATTTCTTTGACATCTGTGTTTAGCTAGTTTATATCTATGACCTCTTGTTCTTAAAGTTCCAGGTCTCAGGAAATCTTCCCTATCGATTTTATAAATTCCTGTTACTATTTTGTATGTAGTGATCATATCACCTCATTTTCTTCTGTCTTCTAGTTTTGGCATATTTAATGCCTCTAACCTCTCCTCGTAGCTCTTGCCCTTCAGTTCTGGGAGCCACTTAGTAGCATGTCTTTGCACCTTTTCCAGTTTGTTGATGTGCTTCTTAAGATATGGGCACCACACAACTGCTGCATATTCTAGCTTTAGCCTAACAAAAGTCGTGAACAATTTTTTAGTATATCGCCATCCATGTATTTAAAAGCAATTCTGAAGTTAGAAAGCGTGGCATAGACTCCTCGTACAATATTCTTTATGTGGTCCTCAGGTGATAGTTTTCTATCTAGAACCACCCCTAGATCTCTTTCTTTATCAGAATTCTTTAAAGATTTCTCACATAATATATAGGTTGTGTGGGGTGTATGTTCTCCTATTCCACATTCCATAACATGGCATTTATTAACATTAAATTCCATTTGCCAAGTGGCGCTCCATGTACTTATTTTGTCCAGGTCTTCTTGAAGGGCATGACAATCATCTAAGTTTCTTATCCTTCCTATTATCTTAGCATCATCAGCAAACATGTTCATATAATTCTGTATACCAACTGGTAGATCATTTATGTAGACAATAAACATCACTGGTGCAAGAACTGAAGCCTGTGGTTCTCCAGTCCGATACATTGCCTCTGATCACAGCCCTCATTTTTCTATCAGTCAGAAAATTTTTCATCCATGTTAGAAGCGTACCTGTCACTCCTCCAATATTTTCCAGTTTCCAGAACAACCTCTTATGTGGAACTCTGTCGAAAGCCTTTTTTAGGTCCAGATAGATGCAGTCAACCCAACCATCTCTTTCCTGTAATATCTCTGTTGCTCGATCATAGAAACTGAGTAAATTCGATACACAGGATCTTCCAGATCGAAAACCATACTGTCTGTCTGATATTATATCATTTCTCTCCAGGTGTTCTACCCATTTAGTTTTAATTATTTTTTCCAATATTTTGACTATTACACTTGTCAATGATACCGGTCTATAATTAAGGGGGTCTTCCCTGCTTCCACTTTTGTAGATTGGAACTATGTTAGCCTTTTTCCACACATCAGCTACAACTCCTGTAAACAGGGATGCCTGAAAAATCAGTTGAAGAGGAATGCTGAGCTCAGGTGCACATTCTCTCAGAACCCATGGTGAAACTCCATCTGGACCAACTGCCTTGTTCTTATTTAGCTCCTTCACGAGGGTGTGTGGGAATGGTACAGGCAGACTCGTGATGAATCAAAGAAGCCAGTGTATGGATGGCTTATTAATAACACTTTCCCTGGCCCGGCCGGCCACCAGCAACACACTGCAAGGCAGGCTGCACGTTGCCCGTGAGTGCACAACCACACTCCAATGTTAATACTCTTTCTAATATTCTCACCTCAATTTCCATGCTGTTTTGTTCATTTTTGTATCAAATAGTTTGCAATAGCATATAGTACTCTAAAGGAATATAAGCATATAAGGTCAAATAGAACCAAAACATTACCAATACCTTAAGATAAAGTACATCATCATGTGGTCACCTACACAGTAGTGTCATGATGCCACGTCGGGTATACAGAGAATGGGAAGACATCAGCTTGCATTTTAAATTAACTCCCATAATAATCGGACAATAAATGGAATTTTTTCAAATATTTTAATTGTTGACTAATGTCATGTCTCACACTAGGTGTATTGTTTTAATGACTGCAAGAACGTCATCATGATACGTAAGTGTTAAGGAAAAAGCCAAGCGTTTTCACCAAGAAATGAAGCTTCGTGATAACTGCATACAGTGATGGGTGGCAAAGGGGCTTTATCAACTGCACTGCATTAAAATATGACGCCTCCGTGGTGCGCAGAAAATATATTATTTCCAAAAAATTATTTTTCTTACAATTGTTAAAATGCAGTCTTTGATCACAAGGAAACTAAAATAAAATATTGTATGTGACATACTTTAGCGGCGATGGAACTGAAAAGTTGAGCAACAGATCCACAAAATAGAGAATATCCTTGATAACCTAGCAAATCCAGTACAGTACCAGATATTATCTTCCTTGGAGACTTCAATCTACCTACGGGGCCTCGTAGCCTGGTGGATAGCGCGCAGGACTTGTGATTCTGTGGCGCGGGTTCGATTCCCGCACGAGGCAGAAACAAATGGGCAAAGTTTCTTTCAACCTGAATGCCCCTGTTACCTAGCAGTAAATAGGTACCTGGGTGTTAGTCAGCTGTCACGGGCTGCTTCCTGGGGGTGGAGGCCTGGTCGAGGACCGGGCCGCGGGGACACTAAAGCCCCGAAATCAACTCAAGATAATCTCAAGATTTACCCAGTTTAAAATGGAGAATAGTAAACAATAAGATTATAGTAGGAAATCAACCTGGAAATAACCAACCACAGGTCAGAGAAATACTGAGATTCTGTGACATTCTCGCTCAGTCAGCAGATTACAGAACCAACTAGGAACGAAAACACGCTGGACCTGATATTCATGAACAATGATGAGCTAATCGGAGACATTATGGTCTCGGACACTACATACTCGAACCATAAGTTCATTGAAGTGCAAACTAACATTAATAAAACTGGACAAATAAATAAATAATAAATAAAACTGGACAAACCATTGCCACAACAACACACCCTGGGTCAGGGTAGAGAGGAGGGAGAACTACCAAAACCTTCCAGAAGTGACACACAATATGGACAATCATTCATATTTGCAAACATTCAAGGTTTAAAGCCAAAGTCAAGAAATAAAGTTAAGTTCATAAATGGCCTTCTATTAGAGTCAAACTCAATATTTGGGGCATTCACGGAAACTCATACAAAAGATTACATGGATGGTGAAATCTGGATTCCAAATTATAATCTATATAGATGTGATAGAAAAACTAGGTCAAATGGAGGAGTAGGTCTGTATATTAAAGAAGACCTGGTATGCACAGAACTATTAAATTCAACTAATGAGGTGGTAGAGGTACTTGGAATGAAGGTAGAGAAACTAAACCTAATTATTATTCTAATATATAAACCGCCAGATACAACGATTGAGGAATTCACAGAACAGATGCACAAAATAGAGAACATACTTGACAACCTAGCAAACCCAGCTCCAGATATTATCTTTCTTGGAGATTTCAATTTACCGAGTCTAAGATGGAGAATGGCAAACACAAATATCATAGCAGGGAATGACCCGGGAAATAACCAACCACAGGTTAGAGAACTTTTGAGATTCTGTGACAAATTCTCGCTCAATCAACAGATTACAGAACCAACTAGGAACGAAAACACACTAGACTTGTTATTCACAAACAATGATGAACTAATCAGGGATATCACAATCTCAGATACTTCATACTCAGACCATAAGCTCATTGAAGTGCGAACTAGCATAAATAACGGTAGTAGGTCTAAGAGACCCAACAAGCGAGAAGGAATATTCAATCAATTCAATTTCAACAATAAGAGGATTGACTGGGAAAAAATAAATGTAGACCTTGCAACCATTCAATGGGAGACGGTCTTAAGCGACAAAACTCCCACACAGGGAATAGCTCAACTGACAGCTGAAGCTTACAAGGTCTGCTTGAAGCACGTACCTGTGAGGAGGGGCAGAAAGAGGACCACTCTAGAAAGAGAACGGAGACGACTGTACAGGAGAAGGAAAAAAATAACGGAAATGCTTCGGCAGACACAACTATCACAAGCAAGGAAAACAAGCCTAAGCAGGGAGATTGAGGAAATAGAACAAACGTTGAAGCGATCATATGAGTCTGAGGAAATGGAATTGGAACAGAAAGCTATACAAGAGATAAGGAAAAATCCGAAATATTTTTTCACATACGCAAAATCAAAATCCAAAACCTCGACCAGTATTGGACCGTTAATTACAAATGAAGGTACGTACACAGAGGACAACAAAGAGATTAGTGAAATTCTAAGAAGCCAGTATGAGGCTATGTTTAGCACACCAATAAACAACATGAAAGTTGATGACCCAGACAGCTTCTTTATGAATGACATTCAAGCTGCAGATAATATAACGGATATTACCACAAACTCGGAAGACTTTGAAAGAGAAATTGATAATATGCCTATGCACTCAGCTCCTGGGCCTGACTCATGGAATTCAATATTCATAAAGAAATGTAAAGTACCAGTAGCGAGAGCACTCAGCGTAATATGGAGAAAGAGCCTGGATACAGGGGAGATACCAGCAGCACTTAAATCTGCAGATATAGCTCCGTTGCACAAGGGGGGGAGTAAAGCCTTGGCAAAAAATTATAGGCCAGTTGCACTAACATCACACATAATAAAAGTGTTTGAAAGAGTGATTAGGAATCAAATTTCTAGTTTTATGGAAAACAATGAATTGCACAATCCAGGACAACATGGATTTAGAGCGGGAAGATCCTGTCTGTCACAGTTACTCAACCACTATGACAAAATCACAGAAGCCCTAGAAGAAAAGCAAAATGCAGATGTTGTATACACAGACTTTGCAAAGGCGTTCGACAAATGTGACCATGGGGTGATAGCTCACAAAATGAGGTCAATGGGAATAACTGGAAAAGTAGGACGCTGGATACTCAATTTCCTGTCGAACAGAACACAAAGAGTAACAGTCAATCAGATAAAATCGAGTCCAAGCGATGTTAAAAGCTCTGTACCTCAAGGTACAGTCCTTGCACCGCTACTGTTCCTTATTCTCATATCTGATATAGACAAAAATACACGCCACAGCTTCGTGTCGTCCTTTGCAGATGACACAAAAATCAGCATGAAAATTACCTCTGCTGAAGACATTGAAAAACTACAAGCAGATGTCAACAAAGTTTTTGATTGGGCAGCAGAAAATAACATGATGTTTAACAGTGATAAATTTCAGGTACTCAGGTACGGCAAAAATGAGGATCTGAAACATAATACAGGGTACAAAACACAATCGAATCTTCCCATAGTAGGAAAACAGCATGTCAAGGATTTGGGAATAATGATGTCCGACGATCTAACGTTTAGGGAGCATAACCAAGCAAATATCGCGTCAGCCAGAAAAATGATCGGATGGATTACGAGAACTTTCAAATCCAGGGATCCCATCACAATGGTTGTACTCTTCAAGTCACTTGTGCTGTCCCGTCTCGAGTACTGCTCAGTACTCACTTCCCCCTTCAGAGCAGGAGAGATTGCTGAAATAGAGGGAATACAGAGAACATATACGGCACGCATAGACGAGATAAAACACCTAAATTATTGGGATCGTCTCAAAGCTCTCCAAATGTACTCTCTAGAAAGGAGACGAGAGAGATACCAAATAATATACACCTGGAAAATACTGGAGGGTCAGGTCCCAAATCTACACAGTAAAATAACAACGTACTGGAGTGAACGATATGGAAGAAAATGCAAGATTGAACCTGTGAAGAGCAGAGGTGTCATAGGCACAATCAGAGAGCACTGTATAAACATCAGGGGTCCGCGGTTGTTCAACGTCCTCCCAGCGAGCATAAGAAATATTGCCGGAACAACCGTGGACATCTTCAAGAGAAAACTGGACGGTTTTCTAAGAGAAGTTCCGGATCAGCCGGGCTGTGGTGGGTACGTGGCCCTGCGGGCCGCTCCAAGCAACAGCCTGGTGGACCAAACTCTCACAAGTCGAGCCTGGCCTCGGGCCGGGCTTGGGGAGTAGAAGAACTCCCAGAACCCCATCAACCAGGTATCAACCAGGTAATAACGGTAGTTTCAATTTTAATAATAAAAGGAAAGACTGGGAGAAAATAATCAGGGAACTTACAAACATCCAATGGGAAAATGTTCTAAGAAATAAAAATCCTACACAACGAATAGAAAAACTGACTTCTGAAGCATATGAAGTCTGTCTGAAACGTGCTCCTTTGAGGAAAGCCAGAAAGAGGTCCAATGTAGAAAGAGAACGCAGACGACATTGGTGCTGGACCAACCGGGCTGTGGTGGGTTTGTGGGCCTGCAGGCCGCTCCAAGCAACAGCTTAGTGGACCAAACTCTCACTAGTCAGTAGACTTGTGGGAGTTTGGAGAGTAGAACAACTCCCAGAACCCCATCAACCAGGTATCAACCAACCAGGTATCTGACATTACAAAAGAAGGAAGAAATCTAAAAGTTCTAAAAAAAAAAATCAAAATCTAAAAGGAAATGCTTAAGCAGACACGACTTTCCATACAAAGAAGGAATAATTTAAACAGGGAGATTGAAGAAGTCGAACAGAGACTGAAGCATTCATATCAGACTGAAGAAAGGCAACTGGAACAGAAAGCAATTCACGAAATAAAGAAAAACCCAAAATATTTCTTCACATATGCTAAATCAAAAGCAAAAATCACTGCCAGTATTGGACCTATTCGTGAAGGTTCATACACTGAGGATGACAAAGAAATTAGCAAAATCCTGAAAAACCAATATGAGGAAATGTTTAGCACTCCGATAAACAGCATGAGAGTGGAAGATCCGGACAACTTCTTTATGCGTGATATCCAAACACCTGTAAATATAACTGATATCAACACGAGCGTAACAGATTTTTAAAGAGAAATTGACAATATGCCCATGTACTCGGCCCCGGGTCCAGACTCATGGAATTCAATATTCATAAAGAAATGCAAAGTGCCAGTAGCACAGGCACTCAGTATAGTGTGGAGGAAGACCTTGGACACGGGGGAGATACCAGATGCACTTAAAGCAGCAGACATTGCCCCTCTACACAAGGGTGGTAGCAAAGCATTGGCAAAGAATTATAGACCAGTTGCACTAACGTCCCACATAATAAAAGTATTTGAGAGAGTGATCAGGAGTCAGGTCACTAGATTCATGGAAACCAATGACCTCCGCAATCTAGACCAACTTGGATTTCGAGCAGGAAGATCCTGTCTCTCGCAGCTACTTGACCATTACGATAAAATCACTGAGGCATTAGAAGAAAAACAGAATGCAGATGTTGTATACACAGACTGCAAAGGCATTCGACGAATGTGACCTTGGAGTGATTGCACACAAAATGAGGTCAATGGGTATAACTGGTAAAGTAGGATGCTGGATACTCAATTTCCTGTCAAACAGAACACAAAGAGTAACAGTCAATCAAATAAAATAGTCCAAGTGCAGTTAAAAGCTCTGTACCTCAAGGTACAGTCCTTGCACCACTGCTGTTCCTTATTCTCATATCAGATATAGACAAAAATACAAGTCACAGCTTCGTGTCATCCTTTGCAGATGATACAAAAATCAGCATAAAAATTACCTCTGCTGAAGACATTGAAAAACTACAAACAGATATTAACAAAGTTTTCAATTGGGCAGCAGAAAATAACATATTTAACAGTGATAAATTCCAGGTACTCAGGTACGGCAAAAATGAGGATCTGAAACATAATACTGTACAGGGTACAAAACACAATCGAATCTGCCCATAGTAGGAAAGCAGCATGTCAATGATTTGGGAATAATGATATCCGACGACCTAATGTTTAGGGAGCATAACCAAGCAAAAATTGCGTCAGCCGCAAAAATTGCGTCCAAATGATAGGATGGATTACGAGAACCTTCAAAGCCAGAGATCCCATCACAATGGTTGTACTCTTCAAATCATTTGTATTGTCCTGTCTTGAGTACTGCTCAGTACTTGCTTCCCACTTCAGAGCAGGAGAAATTGCTGAAATAGAGGGAATACAGAGAACATATACGGCACACATAGATGAGATAAAGCACCTAAATTATTGGGATCATCTCAAATCTCTCCAAATGTACTCACTAGAAAGGAGACGAGAGAGATACCAAATAATATACACATGCAAAATACTGGAGGGTCAGGTCCCAAATCTACACAGTAAAATAGCAACGTACTGGAGTGAATGATATGAAAGAAAATGCAGAATAGAACCAGTGAAGAGCAGGGGTGCCATAGGCACAATCAGAGAACACTGTATAAACATCAGAGATCCACGGTTGTTCAACGTCCTACCAGCAACTATCAGAAATATTGCTGGAACAACCATGAACATTTTCAAGAGAAAACTAGACTGTTTTTTCCAAGGAGTACCGGACCAACCGGGCTGTGGTGGGTATGTGGGGGCTGCGGGCCGCTGCAAGCAACAGCCTGGTGGATCAAACTCTCACAAGTCAAGCCTGGCTTCGGGTTGGGCTTGGGGAGAACAACAACCCCAGAACCCCATCAAACAGGTAAATTATGGGCGCTGAGTGATGGGGTGCTCACATCGGAGAGGAAGCTTGCACCTAGCACTGCCGGGTGGGTAAAAATCGAGCAGCAACGAGAGCACTTCCCTCCTGAGTAATAGCGTGGTGCCCGCAAACGGCATCATGCTGTTCAGAGTTAAGGTGCGGTTCCGAGGAACCGACACCACATACAACAAGGCCGAGATCATAAACCTACTGACGTCGACCTCAAGGGTAGCACCCATTGACGTCGTCATGGACGAAAATGGACCTCAAATACTCTTCAGCAGTGCAGTAGCACTAGAGGCTCTGTTCACCACGGAAACGATCACGGCTCTAGAGGAAAAGGGCTTAACACTCCTACCTCCCTATCACTTCCAAGCAGTGAGGACAATCTTCATTTACTGTATAGAGTGAGCGACATCATTGCTGAGCAACCCATTGCTGAGATCGTAGAGAGCATCAACGCTCAGAATCAATCCCTCACAGCCATCTCAGCCCACCTCATCCAGCAGGGTGAGAACGGGAAGCCCACCCTCAAGGTCATCCTCAAGACTCCAGCAGAGGCTTTGGAGTGGCCTGCACACCTCACCAGATCGCTAAGCAGTGTTATTTCCGCCTACCACAGTGTTTTCGGTGTTACCAGTACACCCACTACTCTCAGAAGTGCTCCAACCCGCTGCAGAAATGCAGCATCTATGCTGGCGACCACCAATACAGGACCTGCAACGGCACTACTCAACGTTGTATACTCTGCAACGGCGCTCACACGGCCGTCTCCCACAACTGCCCCACCAGGAAAGCCAAAATCCAGAAGATGGTTGATGTCAGGCAAGGAAACTCGACGCCCAGACCAAAAGTTTTCAACATAAAACAAGAAGCTTTTCCTGCACTCCCGACAAGTGGCGCCATAAGTGGCACGCAACAAAACTACTGGACCAGCAACCCCAGCGCCAGCCACTCACAGCCCCAGACGACACCTCTCAACCAAGCCAGCCAGCCATCCTCACACACAGCACTGTTGCAGCTCTGATTCACTTCGCATCAGAAATGTCAGGTGGAGATCTCAAGAAACGGTACAAAATACTGAACGACTTGTACAAGCTCAACAACCTTCCGACCTTTGTGATACCAGAGGCCATGTTTACCGATGGCGCCTCTCCACCAGAGTCCCACCCCACACCAGAGACGCCTGTCAACCCGGACCCTATTGCTCCAGCGACTACATCATGTACGATACTGCCACCAACTTCTACTGCAGGCCTCACCATATCTTCTGATGACGACTCAAATGCCTCGGTTGACATTGAAGCACACTCACCACCCTCAGCCCAGAGATGGATTGTGATGAAACTCCGGAAATAGCAGCAATGCTTCAACAGCGTGACAGAAATGCAGTTGGGTCGCCCGAGTTCAGACGGATCTCCAGCCAGATGTACAACATGAAGGCAGACATCATGAAGCAGGCCTATCCAGAAAACACATTCAGTCTGCATAATGACGTAATCCTCGAGGAATGCGATGAGTCTATACTGTCACCTGACCTCATCCAAAGTGACTACACCGAGTACAAACATCAGATGATTACACACAGCATGAAGAAATAAAAAAGAAGAAAGAAGCAGCACCACAGAGAAGCAAGAGTATTCTCCACCTTGAATGCAGAAGCACTGCCACTGCTGCCTTCCCGTCTCCCAGCCTAGCCAGATGTGGGGTAGTTGCAGCATCGACACATTGCCACGCAGCTGGGTTTAGCCCTGGCACTTTTCTCTTCAGCTTCTGCGTTTCTCTCACCGACTTCTTCAGCTGTCCCCACTTCTAGGCTCGCCCCATGGGCATCTTCTCCTGTATTATTGTATTGTATTGTATTGTATGGGGTGCTCGGGGTCACTCGACCCGCCACCCCATGGGGCGGAAGTTGCAGCAAATATAATTTTTCATAATTATTTCAATGTCTCATTTGTTTCTTCTCTGATTTTTTGCTGTAATATTATTCAAAAGTGTGTAATTTGTGGAATTTACATAGTTCATTGTATGGAACGTCGTTATGCTCAAAATTATGGGGCTCATTTATTGTGATGTGTATTATATTCTAAGACCGATCAGAGTGTTTTTGCTGTTATTACACTATACACACACACATTGTATGTACAGTAACTACCTACATTTTTGTGCACCATAATGAACCACAAAGATCGTGTGTTGAGAGTTTATATACACACAACAAGAATCCAAGGTTAGCTTAGCAGCTGAGAGCTGAGTGTGGCAGAGACTGTCCCAAATACATTTTTACATAATTACAGTATTTCAATGTCTGGTAATGGTTTTATATCTAGTTTTTGCAGTAATTTAACCCTTACACTGCTACAGCCTGGGCTGTAAATGGGGGTATAAGCTGGGGCTGGGCAAAAAAAAAAATTGAATTATGTGAAAATTAATATTAAATGTTAAACAAATCTCCAACTTATTGGCTTCAGCGTCGTGAAAGTTTCATCCCAATATTTTCAGAAATGAATTTTAGACAATTTTTTTAAAAAGAAGAACATTTTGTTGATAAGGAGAACAGCTCCTATTAACTGGAACTGAGGAATAATGCAGTAATAAAGATATGCAAGCACCTCAAAAACTGCAAGTTTTGACTGAAACACTGTGCGTACTAGTGGCTTTAAGTATTGTATGTACTACCTCTATCTATAAATCCAACATTGTAAATCAGCTATGTATGTACTTTCCTGAATAAAATTTATTTTACATTACCTGTCCGATACACAAAGAAGAATAGTAAGAAGTGCTCACAAAGTGGATATAGAGCTGGTGCCTTTATAGCATTGGTGAGTAATACATCATAACACCAATAATAATGAGTAAGTATGTTATTATGCTCTATTTTGTTATATATCATACAAATACATTGCCCAATTGTAATATCTATTTGCAGGCGATGAGTCACAATAACGTGGCTAAAGTATGTTGACCAGACCACACACTAGGAGGTGAAGGGACGACGACGTTTCGGTCCGTCTTGGACCATTCTTAAGTCGATTGTGTAGTTGATTGACGACACACGACTTGATTGACAACTTGATTCTCAAGTCGATTGACAACACACAATGGACTTGAGAATGGTCCAGGACGGACCGCAACGTCGGTCCCTTCACCTTCAAGTGTGTGGTCTGGTCAGCAGTAATATCTATTACTTTCACCAATGTCCACAATTTTTTTTTTTGTAGGGGAGATTTTTATTTTTACTTTTTCCTTGTTTGTTTATTATGAGATTTTGTTGTAACCTTTACATCCTGGAGAGTGCACACCCGGCCCTAAATATGCGAAGAACGAATTAAATTGGTCAACAAATAAATCAGTCATAACTGGCAGAACTTGGGACTTTGAATTTTTTTGGCTGATTTTTTTACAAATTTTAAACTCTATTTTCTTCATCTTTGTAGATTGTTTTGATGATTAGGAACCAGATTAGCGCTTTTTCACTTACATAAAGTATACATCTTTATCCCCTAAATAATTATAATTATCCCTATACAATGGGGCCTCGACTTACGATGCTAATCCGTTCCCAGAGATGGATTGTAAGTCGAAATATCGTAAGTCGAAGCGATTTTTTCCATAAGAAATATAGGGAATTGAATAAATCCGTTCCCCACCCTCCAAAATATTAACATACAAATACATTTTATACTGAATACAATGTTTTTCTGGGGGGAGCCCCGTCGGCTCCCCGGAGCTATCCCAGGCTGATATGCTAATGTCAGACTTTGGCATCAGTCATGTGTATGGAGTTCTTAGGCCTACCGGGGACCACGGCCAGAACCGGGCCCCCTCAGAGAGGCAAGGGGAGCAATGGCCTATAGAAGCCCCCATGTAGTTGGAAGCATTCTATGTCTGCCATCGACCGGAACAGGCACCCAGAAAGGTAAGCGCCCCAAAACAAACCCCTATTCTGGTTAAAATTGCTACCTAAAACCGAACTAGTGGATAGAACTCCCCAACCGAAAACAAGCAAACTAGTGTAACGTCACACACTGCCGCGCCGCTGTCTGCGCAGCTCCCCCCTCCCCGGGAGGGGGAAGGGGGAGCTCCAGACCTCAGTTCTTGAGGCTGATGCTATAGGCGATGGTCGTGTGCTCTGGCTCCGGTGTCGCTACTGCACTGTGCTTTGCGTGTGGTGTTAGTTTTGTGGGTGCGAGAGCCAGGAGTTATCTTCAGTACTCGGGCTGCATGCGCCTAGGGCTGCCTTCCCTAGGTGCCCTGTAAGTACTGCCCTTGGGGCTTGGGGCCACCTTCCACAGGCTCCTCGGGGTCTGCCTCTGCTGGTCCGTTTTACCTTTCGGCCGCCTGTTGGGCTCTTGGGTGTTCTGTTCTCCCTTGTTACCAGCAGGTAAGAGGCAGTTTGCACTGGTAGGGGCGCAGGGTGCTGCTCAGCTTGTATTTCCCGACATCGCGGCCGGCTCTGTTCCTTGGGGTTCGCTGTCCTCTTGCGGGGTTTTGTTTTTCTTTTTGTTTTTGCCTGGTGGGGGGTTCTGTCATTTTATTCAGTTTGTTTTTACCCTTCCACTGTTCTCCTCGGTGGCGCCCCCTGCTAGGTCCCCGTGAGTGTACACGTCCCTGGGGTTCAGCTTTAGAAGGTTGCGGCGCTTCGCCGTTATTTGCGCGCCACAGCTTCTGTGTCCGGGGACGCGCTGTGGGTTGATCCGGTTTCCCTTCTTCCCTGTTCGCGGGTTCGGGTCTCTCAGGTCGTCCGCAGGGTTATTAGGTCCAGCCAGCCTGCGGTCTATCCCCGTGCCCATGACGTTCGTAAGTTCGCGGCTCTTGCTGCCGTCTTTGGGAATATGTCTTGGTCTGATATTCGGGCGCGGGGATTTTGGCGGTCGAACAGGGTCCTGGCTGCTCGTTACCTTGTGAATGTCCCTGGGCCTCGTCGGGCCTGTGTTGCTTTGGGTCGGCGGTTGCAGCCAGTTGTCTCGGCTTCGAGTTGAGGGGTGAGCGACGACCGCCTCCCGGGTAAGTCCCTCTTTTTCTGTCTGTGGGTAGTTAGCTCCGGGGAGCCGACGGGGCTCCCCCCAGAAAACCAGCGTTGAATGTAATGAAACGCCATTTTCTGGGTGAGTCCCGGAGGCTCCCCGGCATCCCTCCCTCCCTCCGGTCGGCGGTTTTTTCGCGTTTTTGACATCCAGCCTCAAGAACTGAGGTGTGGGTAGCCGGCGCGGGGGGTCTGGGGCTCCCCCTTCCCCCTCCCGGGGAGGGGGGAGCTGCGCAGACAGCGGCGCGGCAGTGTGTGACGTCACACTAGTTTGCTTGTTTTCGGTTGGGGAGTTCTATCCACTAGTTCGGTTTTAGGTAGCAATTTTAACCAGAATAGGGGTTTGTTTTGGGGCGCTTACCTTTCTGGGTGCCTGTTCCGGTCGATGGCAGACATAGAATGCTTCCAACTACACGGGGGCTTCTATAGGCCATTGCTCCCCTTGCCTCTCTGAGGGGGCCCGGTTCTGGCCGTGGTCCCCGGTAGGCCTAAGAACTCCATACACATGACTGATGCCAAAGTCTGACATTAGCATATCAGCCTGGGATAGCTCCGGGGAGCCTCCGGGACTCGCCCAGAAAATGGCGTTTCATTACATTCAACGCTGGTTTTTTTCTAACTACAATACAGTACCAAAGTTTCTCTTACCTTTATGGAGGGTTCTTGATGGAATATGGAAGATGGTGATGAGGGGGAAGGAGAAGAGTTGTTACTGTTTGGAAGGGGAGTCCCCTTCCATTATCACATCAGGCAGTGATGTTTTCTCTGGGGTTCTCTCTCTCCTACGTTTTGCCTGAATACCACTAGGACCTGGTTATGATTCAGTGCTTGTTTGTCTCACTACAAATTTGTCAAGAGACATTTGTTTTTCCCTTCGTTTTAACATTTGTCTGCAATGATGCATCACAGTGTCATTGAATAGGTTAAGGCAACGACCTACTGCAGCTTGATTTGGGCGAGTCGTTTCAGCAAAGATTTGCAATTCTTCCCATGCTGCACACATTTTCTTAATTGTTGAGGAAGAGACATTCTGTACTCTTGTATCTGCTATATGCTCATCCTTACATGGGTTTTCATATGTTGAGCCTTACCACTGACTTTCCTGGGACTCATGGCAAGGTATATAATAATTACTTTAACCCTTGTGTTGCTCAGGGCTAATTAGCATTTGTCACCCACAGGTGCATACCAAAAAAAAAATAAAAATTATTTTTTTCTTCTTAATCTGTTAATTTGTGTTCTCTGTTCATGGGAAAAATAATAAACAAATCGTGAGTCTAGTGAGTCCAGACAGTAAATCGTGGTCACACAGTCAGCAGACAATGCTACCTCCCTCCCCACCAAGATTACTCCTCCCACTATAGCGCTAATTATCACAACAATCCTGCTATTATCACAATCCTGGTAATTTTTACAGTCAGGGGTCTTCTGTAATAATATCAAAGCTAAATAATAGCATGAACATGTATATTATGGCATTTTTAGGCGATGCTGTGGTCACAAGCTGAACAGCAGTGCTGTGAGCTCATGCTGCATGCGTCAGGCTTGATGGCTCACTCAATACTGAGGCCCTCACACCCGGGAATTTGGCCCATGATTTAAAAAAAAAAATGGCGTCTGTTTACAAGAGCCCTGATGAAGGTGGGGTGAACCCCGTGTATCCGCAGGCCATTTAATTCTTGTGTAGTACTCCAATACATCATATGATGGGATACACAATTTATAGCAAGTCACTCAACCCATCATATGATGTGTTGCGCAACTTAAGGGTTAATGTTCAAAATGCAAAAAATCACCACAGAAGCGGAATTTCTTATAGGCGCGATCGTCACTAAGCGGGCAGCTGTAGTAAACTGAGGCAGGTCGGCCACGTGACCGGGGACCACACGCTCGGTCGACTCGAATGTGTACCAACAAATATTGGAAGTCGACGACACCATCGGATGTCGAGTCGCATTTTTCGATGAAATTTACATCGTACCTCGAAATTATCGTAAGTAGGGGGCAATCGTATGTCGAGGTGCCACTGTATTTTGTTTTTTGAGTGGGTTATTTTTTCTTGACTTCATTCCAACGCATATTGACCTACAACCTTTACATATTCAAGTACGATAAACGATATGATAGTCGAGTACGAATGCCAAACAATGTTTATTAAAACATACAAGCAAATTAATGAATTAGAACTACTTTATACATTGTCGATAACTTCAACTTCAATTATCTCTAAAACTAGTGTTTCAAATTTGAGTCGGCTTCAAAAAATCCAGTTTCTGACCGATTCTCACCATTTTTACATATAGTGTGCGCAGCTGTCTGTTCTACAATTCTATTAGAATGAATTTTTCATAAACCCTAAACGTTTGGAGTTATAAATTTTGTTGCCTCAATTTGGTGCATACAGTACAACCTCGATTCAACGTACTATATGGGACCAACCCCAGTTCGTTGGAGCATTGGATTCGTTGCAAGAGGTGACCTTCAGGAGGCGTTTGTGTCAGTGTCTTTTTTTTTCTTGTACACAATAAAAATGCATTATCATATTACATACTCTACCTATATATTACTTCTCTACTAAAAAATACTGTAATTCGTAAATTTACCTTATTGTTGAAGTGATGTCCATCTTGAAGTTTCGTCAAGTTGTGTATGCTCTACATTAAATACGTACTGCAGTGCATTATGCCGTTAGCACTGTGTTGATTAAAAGTATTTCTGCTGTATGTTGAGTACTACAATACAGTATATGAAAACTATTCTACACTAAAATTACTGCAACTTTAATTTTAACACTATGTACACACTTAAATTTAACACTTGTTCTAACTGTTCACGCTGCACACGATGTTTTTAGATGTTTGCATCAGCTTTGCTGGTGCTCGCTGCTGCTGTGGGTTCAGCTGCTTCTGAGCTGGTGCTCGCTGCTGTTGTACCAGTGCTGGGTACAACTGTGCTTGTGCTGGGTACGGCTGTTGTACCAATGCTGGGTATAACTGTGCTCGTGCTGGGTACGGCTGTTCTCGTGCTGGGTACGGCTGTTCTCGTGCTGGGTACGGCTGTTCTCATGCTGGGTACGGCTGTTCTCGTGCTGGGTTCGGCTGTTCTCGTGCTGGGTTCGGCTGTTCTCGTGCTGGGTACGGCTGTTCTCGTGCTGGGTACGGCTGTTCTCGTGCTGGTTGATTTTCTGCTACTAGTTCTTGCAAAATATTGCTTCATTTTTGGCATTAATAAGGCACTATTAGTAAGCCCCTGAGACATTTTGTTTTATAACCAAAGAGCTGTAGTAAAAAAATGGTCAATTCCACGATTATTCTTCCACCAGCGGATAAATACTGTACGTCAATCGTACAGTATTTATACAAAGCTAAGAGCACTGGGTGCATACTGTACGAACGCAGACTAAGTCTATACGTACACCCTTCAGTAGGCTGGTGTTTTAAGCCTGATCCAGTAACATAAATTTCTCTTAAATATTCGATTTACATCAAATTATATATTTTTGGGTTATATATTTAGTTTAGCAACATTATTACGATAATAAGAGCTATAAAAAATACTTATTTTGGAACTGATTTATTAATTTTATTATTTCGAAGCCGTAGATCGCTGAACTGTGGTGACGAAATCGAACAAAACACTGCCTGGTGTTGTGTTCGATTTCCAGTAACATATATTTCTCTCAAATATTCAATTTACATCAAATTATATATTTTTGGGTTATATATTTAGTTTAGCAACATTATTACAATAATAAGAGCTATAAAAAATACTTACTTTGGAACTGATTTATTAATTTTATTATTTCGAAGCCGTAGATTGCTGAACTGTGGCGACGAAATCGAACACAACAAGCATGGTGTTGTATGGACAGGGATTAGACCTGTCCACTCGTGCTGGAGTTGTGCTGCCAATAACGTGAATAATTTCTCAAATAGGAGATATCTACCTTATTACAGTATATTTTTGGTTTTATTTAGTTTAGTTTAATTAGGATAATAAAGAGTTATTAAAACACCAGTTTTAGAAATGATTTATTAATGTGAAACGTTCAAAGCCATGGGTCACTGAACTATGACAACACAAACGAAAGTGAGTGAAACCTCACTGTAAAGTGAGGTTTACTGTACAGTATTCCCTTATCTGTCCACCCTCACTCGTCTTGTTTTATCATAGAAAATGTATATAAGATTTCAACATATTAGCTAGCTATTCACGCTTCAGCCTTTAAATTAATTTACAAAGATACGTGTGCCACAGATCGGTGAACGAAAATCATTGAAACTCAGTCGTTCACTTGTGTGGACGACTCTGGCTGGTGTTTGGTTAATATACATCACTTCTTGTGGACTATTCTGGCTGGTGTTTGGTTCATATGATTCACTTGTTGTGTGGTCCACTTGTGTGATCGAACTTGTTATATGAAGGAATTAATAATTGTAATCTGTGATAGGATGTGAAAGTTTTTCACCAGTCTGTGAACTCTGTCTCGACATCGTAAGCAAATCCGAACATCCCCCGCTTCGGCGAATCATTGTTCGTCGAACCAGGTGAGTAAATCCGGCCTGAAAAGTGTGCGAACTAGCCGGAGATTCGTTGAATCGGGGTACGTTGAATCGAGGTTGTACTGTATTTCAAATGCCATATTGACGATTTTTTTTACAGTAAACTAAACTGAAAATCTATATTCTAAATCTATTAAAATGAAGATCATATACTATTCTGAGAGCATAATAGCACTTAATGAACAATTGTGATATTTAATATTTTTGAAGCTGATCTGAAAATCTGAAATTTTCCGTATTATATTTTATAATTATTTTTAATTTTCTTGTTTTTCTAGTTACGTTGGTGATCATTTAGACAAAGTTGGAGCGTTTGCCTAGTAGATTATTCACAAAAAATTGGAAAACGTTAGGGAAAGTTTGAGAAATTTAACTTATGGTGCGTTGACCAAACCACACACTAGAAAGTGAAGGGACGACGACAACGTTTCGGTCCATCCTGGACCTTTCTCAAGTCGATTGAGAATGGTACTTAACTTATGTTACCATTGGGTCCTGTCGTATATACTGTCTCCACTCGATCATCCGGACTATATGGGAAGGACCCCCAGCCGGATTATCACATTTTTCGGATAATGGTACTTTTTCACCTACGAGTCCAAAAGTGACCATTTCCAACTATTTTTATACTACAAACAACATAATTTGAATTGCCTTGCCACATACAATTATTAAATATTCAACTAGAAACCTCAACTTACCTTGTTGGTGTTCGTCTTCTTGATTGATGCCACACATCTTGAAGTTAAAAATTCTTAACAATTTACGTAACCTATACTAACACAACACTAAAATTAACACTTAAAATTACTGTACAGTTCATTAAGCTAAGTTAGTTTTGACTGCCAGCTGCTGAAGCCTCACTGGTTGAGGGCATTTGGGTTGCCTGTGAGGCCTCACTTGTTGAAGGTGCTTGCTTGCACCTCATTTGTTGAAGCGCTTGCATGCCCTCACTTGTTGAAGGCGCTTGGCTTGCCTGTGACGCCTCACTTGTTAAAGGCGCTTGCTTGCGCCTCACTTGTTGAAAGCGCTTGGCTTGCCTGTGGCGCCTCACTTGTTGAAAGCGCTTGGCTTGCCTATAATGCCTCACTTGTTGAAGGAGCTTGGCTTGCCTGTGGCGCCTCACTTGTTGAAGGCGCTTGGCTGCCTGTGACGCCTCACTGTTTGAACAACACGTAACTTGTCTTTAATTGCTAGGACAATCTTCTTCCTCTTAACACTTCCAGAACGATTGATGCTGCTACCAGACATATTCTTGGCCAAAAATGTTCAAAATTACTATGAAAATTAAGAAAGTTATTTAAAAAAATATTTCACTAATGGCGCAACACTGTGAGGCCGCACTGGTTGAGGCGTATAACTGTGACTTGTCTTTAATTGTTAGGACAACTTTCTTCCTCTTAACACCTCCAGAATGATTGATGCTGCTACCAGACATAGTCTTGGCCAAAAATGTTCAAAGTTACTATGAAAATAAAAAAGTTATTTAAAAAAATATTTCACTAATGGCGCAGCACTGTGTATAACACGAGGGACGAACGCACATGGGTTGACCAGTGTTGGACAGGTCCACTTGGGGCAGCCATAACGCGTTATGTAGGCTGCCAGGAGGAAAAAAATTCACAATATTTTTTAAGGAAACTTCAGCCTGTGCACAATGCTTTTAGGAAACTTATTTATTTGTTATTACATAATTACTAGTAGTTATTTTATTTGTTTTTGGCTATGATTAATTGTTCTAAAATTAATGGTAATTCCTGTACCCAGGTAGTCCCTCCTGACGCACCCCTCCCACCCTCCCAACACCACCCACCCACCCCACCCCCACCTACACCATGCGCCTCGAGTCTTGGGCAGACGGGATTAATACCGTATGGCCTGCCTCATGTTTTCATATACGGACAAAGGCACGATTATCTGGGGGACTGACCGGATAGTGTAATTTCTGCAGAAAACCTGCTTTAATCCGGTCCCTGTGGCTATTTTGGCCGGATATTGTGATAACTTTATCCATTCACGATTTTGGCCGTATAAGGGCGTTTTTCGGATGTTCGAATCCCGGATAATCGCGGGGTTACAGTATACCCCATGCGCAGCTTAACCACTGCACTGCGCAAAACTCTTTTAGGCGCTCTGAGAGTTGTGCTACAGTATTTTTTTTGTTTAATTAGGTTATATTTTAATGTTTTTTAATGTTTTCATTACAATTTTGTATTTTTAAATGAAAATAGTTGAGTTTGGAAACATTTTGACATTAAATTTACCTGAATATTTATGAAAACAACAAGAATATGTCCTTGACAATTGCCCCAAGAAGTTTTTGTCGAAACCAGGTGCGCAGTGCAGGGGTTAAGGGTTAATAATAGTGTAATACTGTATGTGGAATTTATGTAGTTAGATGTGTGTGGAACATTGCTATTCTCAAAAATGTGGAGCTCATATAAGGTGACACCGATATTATATTCTTAGATCAGCCAGTGTTCCTGTTGTTAATACATTATATATATATGTATGTTATATATCACTATCAACATTTATATGCATCATAACAAACTAATAAGCAGCTCTGGTGGGTCGGGTGATGAAATGAAAACACATCATGGCGCCACAAGCAGACGACACCACCAGTCACATAATACAAGACGATGCCTCCAATATTCTCCACATCTTACTATGACTAGCTACATGTCTATACAGTATACCTAGGTCATAAAAGTATTTGTGTGTACGTCTGACACCATACTACATGTCTAAAGGAGGAATGTATATACAGTGGTACCTCGCATAACGATTGCCCCAAAAGACGAATATTTTGGGTAACGAACGGCCCGATCGGCGTCAAATCGTCCCTTATGACGAACGCTGGTTTGAGTAACGTCAACACCACATGGTGGGGTCGCGCTGCTTCTTGCACATTCTTAGACGCCTCCGACGATGCACATAAATTATGTTGTTCTTGTTTAAAGATGCTAATGATGCTGAGATATAAAAGGGTGACTACTGAGATGTTGCAAAGCATTGACGTTTTTGTAGGAAAAAAGAAATGAAATGTCTGATATACAACAAATGTCAAAAAGGTTCGTTCGGTGTTCGGCAGGTAGGCTGCTCCATTATAACAATCTTTCTTTGTTTCAAATGTGTTCCATTTGTTTTTTATTTGTCATTTGCGTCTCAATAATGGAGAAGCCTACCTTACATACACTGACTAACCATTATGACATTTTCCTTTCTTCAAATGTGTTCAATATTTATTTTTCATTTGCCTTATAGCAAAAGGTTCGTTCGGTGGTCGGCAGGTAGGCTGCTCCATGTTTCTTACATACAAAAACGTAAATAATAAAAAGAATGAAGAATTTTGAAAACCAGTACAAATGTCAAAAAGGTTCGTTCGGTGGTCTACAGGTCGGCTGCTCCATGTTTCTTAAAAAAAAAAAAAAAAAAAACGAAAAATAAAAGAACTGTTGAAACAATTTGAAAAATGGACAAATGTCATAAAGGTTCGTTCAGTGTTTGTCGGGTAGGCTGCTCCATTATTGAGACGTAAGTGGCAAATACAAAACAAATGGAACACATTTGAAACAAAGAAAGATTGTCATAATGGAGCAGCCTACCCAACAAAAACTGAACGAACCTTTTGCCATAACGAATATGAAAGACAAGGGCTGCTGGCTGGGTTAGTACTGCGTGAGCAACCATTTGTGGCACACGTGCCTCTGGCTCTCAAACACCTGTCCCACACGGTGTTGAAAGACTGTGCTCAGTCGGTGCAATTCAGACCCTTTTGTTTGAAGAACATAAGGGTCATAACATTGGTGAAGCTAGGCGCAATAAGGGCTTAACACAACGGTCGGATGCCAGTGATACAGCACCTATGAGGATGATACAGCGAGCGTATCCAGGTGTAGCTCTGAGCCCCACCCTTGCCATCTCTAATGTATATAGATGATACATAGATGAATCGTTTTCTGCGTTCAGTGATGATGCATCTGATACAGGTAGCATAGATTAACAGTGTTAGCGGCTTCCATGGTGGTGGTGTTCATTGATATTTTCAAGAATACCTGAATCTTTTCCTGACTGATGGACACTCTTTGAGGCTAGCTGAATCTCTTCCTGACTGATGGACACTCTTTGAGGCTAGCTGAATCTCTTCCTGTGTGGGACCTTACAAAGCGATCTTTTCAAGACTACCTTACAAATTGAGCTTTTCCTATAATCGTTTCAATACTACTTTATGCTTTACAAGCTTGGCTACATACCACCTACAAGTACTAAAGCCAAGGGTGCACGCAAGTGCGTTATTTGCAAGCACACATAACGATGAAACAGGAAGCAAAAATCTATCTGTAGCTGGTGCAAGGAGAGCAAAGTCGCGCTGTGTACCATGGACTACTTCGTTGACTATTATGCACCTCCAAAGTACTGAGTGTGTAATACAGTGTGTTACTGTGTAAATTTTTTTTTTTTTTTTTTTGAGATATATACAAGAGTTGTTACATTCTTGTACAGCCACTAGTACGCGTAGCGTTTCGGGCAAGTCCTTAATCCTATGGTCCCTGGAATACGATCCCCTGCCGCGAAGAATCGTTTTTTCATCCAAGTACACATTTTACTGTTGCGTTAAACAGAGGCTACAGTTAAGGAATTGCGCCCAGTAAATCCTCCCCGGCCAGGATACGAACCCATGACATAGCGCTCGCGGAACGCCAGGCGAGTGTCTTACCACTACACCACGGAGACTGCAAATAGTATGTGAAACTGTACATATTGTAATATTAGTGAATTTTTACCACGTAATATTGTGACAATAAACATTTATTGTGGACACATTACTGACACATGTATCACAGTTTCATGGAAAATTATGAACATTCTACTGTATACATATTGTAAAGGTCACAAATATGCATCATATACGATAAATGAAACAAATAAAACCGCATTGGAAATGCATAGAAAAAATATTTGAAAATATATTTGTGGCAACACGCGGTGCTTGAATGGCCTGCGCGACCGTGTCTGGGAGCTTCACACACGGGCGACCAGCCCCTGATGACGTCACAGCGCACCTTGTCCACGCCCTCACAGCCAAAGTAAGTGGAATTTGGTAATTATTTTTACATAGACATGTTCAGGGACGGTAATTTATCATTTTACAAAGAAAAATTATATTTTGGGGAACATTTGATGTCATGCACTCTGGGGAAATTTCACAATAAACACAGTGCATCACACTGGTTACATGGGGAGACACTCGTTTTGTATGACGTCCGTTTCACATGACGAACATGGAACGGATTAAATTCGTTATGCGAGGTACCACTGTATTTATCTCTCAGAATGTTCGGTAATATGTTTATCGTTTGTGATGTGTGTCTATGCATGTATTAGCACGATGTACTGAATGGGGTGAGAATAGCTTGAGCTACCTCATCCCTTTGTGTGTATTTTACCTCAATTAACTTATTTCAATTTCAATTTCACTAGCTACAAAACTGCTGTTATCACATTCCTGTCACAAAATCCCGAATATGAATCTATTTTCATAAGGAAATGAACATTAGTGAAGGAACATAAGGTAGTTTCATGACACATAGATGCAGGAAACAATGGCTGGGTGGTGTGTGTGTACCTCGTGCTGTGAATATCATAACTAACATAGTATTCACTGATATCTGAACTTTGTACATAGTCTCAGTCACGATCATCTATCACACTATCAACACAAGATAATTTTGATTACCTATTTTATTCATCATTACTAAGTGGGAATGATGAATTTCCACTGGAACTAATCATATTGGCGTTTGCCTTTCCATTGGAGACTTTCGGCGCCGTGGAGAGAGGGGGGACCTGCTGCATGGGTGACAGCTTCTCCTCAGTATCAACCTACCCTGGTTTTGCGCCCTGGAGAGGCCACTCCAGACCGACAACCAGAGCACAACTCCATAGTCTCCATAGTGTGGCCCCAAGCTGCACAGCGGTGCTGTGCACTTCTACACCGGAAATTCTAAGAAGCCAGTATGAGGCTATGTTTAGCACCCCAATAAACAACATGAAAGTTGATGACCCAGACAGCTTCTTTATGAATGACATTCAAGCTGCAGATAATATAACGGATATTACCACAAACTCGGAAGACTTTGAAAGAGAAATTGATAATATGCCTATGCACTCAGCTCCTGGGCCTGACTCATGGAATTCAATATTCATAAAGAAATGTAAAGTACCAGTAGCGAGAGCACTCAGCGTAATATGGAGAAAGAGCCTGGATACAGGGGAGATACCAGCAGCATTTAAATCTGCAGATATAGCTCCGTTGCACAAGGGGGGGAGTAAAGCCTTGGCAAAAAATTATAGGCCAGTTGCACTAACATCACACATAATAAAAGTGTTTGAAAGAGTGATTAGGAATCAAATTTCTAGTTTTATGGAAAACAATGAATTGCACAATCCAGGACAACATGGATTTAGAGCGGGAAGATCCTGTCTGTCACAGTTACTCAACCACTATGACAAAATCACAGAAGCCCTAGAAGAAAAGCAAAATGCAGATGTTGTATACACAGACTTTGCAAAGGCGTTCGACAAATGTGACCATGGGGTGATAGCTCACAAAATGAGGTCAATGGGAATAACTGGAAAAGTAGGACGCTGGATACTCAATTTCCTGTCGAACAGAACACAAAGAGTAACAGTCAATCAGATAAAATCGAGTCCAAGCGATGTTAAAAGCTCTGTACCTCAAGGTACAGTCCTTGCACCGCTACTGTTCCTTATTCTCATATCTGATATAGACAAAAATACACGCCACAGCTTCGTGTCGTCCTTTGCAGATGACACAAAAATCAGCATGAAAATTACATCTGCTGAAGACATTGAAAAACTACAAGCAGATGTCAACAAAGTTTTTGATTGGGCAGCAGAAAATAACATGATGTTTAACAGTGATAAATTTCAGGTACTCAGGTACGGCAAAAATGAGGATCTGAAACATAATACAGGGTACAAAACACAATCGAATCTTCCCATAGTAGGAAAACAGCATGTCAAGGATTTGGGAATAATGATGTCCGACGATCTAACGTTTAGGGAGCATAACCAAGCAAATATCGCGTCAGCCAGAAAAATGATCGGATGGATTACGAGAACTTTCAAATCCAGGGATCCCATCACAATGGTTGTACTCTTCAAGTCACTTGTGCTGTCCCGTCTCGAGTACTGCTCAGTACTCACTTCCCCCTTCAGAGCAGGAGAGATTGCTGAAATAGAGGGAATACAGAGAACATATACGGCACGCATAGACGAGATAAAACACCTAAATTATTGGGATCGTCTCAAAGCTCTCCAAATGTACTCTCTAGAAAGGAGACGAGAGAGATACCAAATAATATACACCTGGAAAATACTGGAGGGTCAGGTCCCAAATCTACACAGTAAAATAACAACGTACTGGAGTGAACGATATGGAAGAAAATGCAAGATTGAACCTGTGAAGAGCAGAGGTGTCATAGGCACAATCAGAGAGCACTGTATAAACATCAGGGGTCCGCGGTTGTTCAACGTCCTCCCAGCGAGCATAAGAAATATTGCCGGAACAACCGTGGACATCTTCAAGAGAAAACTGGACGGTTTTCTAAGAGAAGTTCCGGATCAGCCGGGCTGTGGTGGGTACGTGGCCCTGCGGGCCGCTCCAAGCAACAGCCTGGTGGACCAAACTCTCACAAGTCGAGCCTGGCCTCGGGCCGGGCTTGGGGAGTAGAAGAACTCCCAGAACCCCATCAACCAGGTATCAACCAGGTAACCAGGTATGTTCCCTGTTCCATGGTTGATTTGTAATATATATATATATTTTTTTTTTTTTTACAAGAACACTTCCAATAAAATTATATTACAAATAAACCATGCACAGTAAACTTGAAAAAGAAGTAAGAATAATGAAAGAACTAATCAATAAAGATGTAAAAAGCACAACTCCTAACCAAAACAGAGACGTAATCATGTTCTATAAAACAAAGAAGACTACTGACCACCTCATTAAAAACAACCCAAAGCTGATGGAGAACCCTTTGCAGCAGTAATTGTGGTATACATGTACACCTGCCCTTACCTTAAGGTAAGGTAAGGGGTTTGACCATTTGGCTCCATTTGAACTGTTCTCCATTGGTTCATTGCCTGAACCGTGGGGGTTCCCTTTGGTCCTTGCATCTTTGGGGCTGGTTGCTTCGAATGGCTCATCAGCTGGTTTCTCAGGGCTTGGCTTTCCATGTGGTTCATATTTGGGGAGTGTCCAACGTCCTGGCAGACAGCCTGTCTTGGTTCATTCCCCCTGCCCACGGAATGGACCGTTGATGCCGACTCCTTCCGTTGGCTCTGGCGGACGTACAAGCTCCCGGAGGTGGACCTCTTCACGTCGGCGATGTCTCGTGTCTTCCGATCTATGTGGCAGCCTTCCCCGACTGCGGAACCTTTGTGGTTTCCCCGGTCCTGCTGTTGCTTCGGGTTCTGGCTGAGTTGGAGTCTTACCAATGGGGAGTAGTCCTTGTGGCCCCTTGGTGGCTGGCCCAGCCTTGGTTTCAGGCGCCCCTTACTTGGTGTCCGAACCGTGTCCGAATAGTGTCTAGTGTCCGCTGCTTCCCCTCTTCCAGTAGATCGGACCGGTCTGTTACATGGCTAGTTCAGTCTTCCTCCTCAGCTCTTCGCATTTGGTCTTTTTGACGTGAGTTTATCACCATTTGTATGGTGATCAGGTGGCTTCGTTGATAGTGTCCCACCTAAGAGCTTCGTCTCAGCAACAGTATGAAGTTTCTTGGCATTCTTTCCACCATTTTCTCTCTCTCTTCATATGTTGTCCTCTATTTCTGATCAGGTTGTCTTGTCCTTTCTTTCTTGGCTGTTTCAGGACAGTCACTTGATGCCAAATATTGTCGCCTCATATCGTGGAGCAGGCGGAGCCGCTCCAGCTTGCGTTTGGGGTAGATGTCACTTCTACCCCGTTCCGTAAACTTTCTCGTGCTTTGTTTCACCTTCTACCTGCTCATGTGCCGCCTGAGCCATCCTGGTCCTTGGACAGGGTGCTTGCTCTATCTCCTCCTCAGTTCATGGTGGCTCCTTCGGTTCAAAATTGTTTTTCCCAAGGCTCTCTTTCTGTTGGCGTTGGCCTCGGGTCGGGTTGGTAAGCTTCACGCTCTCCGCCGGTGCAGGAGTTTCTGCTTTTTGATTACCATGTTTCCTGATTACCAGGACCTGGTAATCAGTTTGGTTGCAGCCTTCTTCTTTTCTGGCTAAAAACGAGATGGCTGCTTTCTGGAGGGATCCTTGGGTCATTGATGCTTGGTTGGTCAGGTCATGGGTGCATTATGTGTTGTTTTGTTGCGGCTCTTCACCGTTACCTGCACGCTTCGGATTCTGTGGCCGGGGATACCTTGGAGTTACCTTGGAGTCGTTTCTGGGGCTTAGCGTCCCCGCGGCCCGGTTGTTGACCAAGCCTCCTCGTTGCTGGACTGGTCAATCAGGCTGTTTGATGCGGCTGCTCGCAGCCTGTTGTATGACTCTCAGCCTGGTTGATCAGGTATTCTTAGGTGCTTATCCAGTTCTCTCTTAAACACTGCACGGGGTCAGCCAGTTATGCCCCTTATGTGTAGTGGAAGTGTGTTGAACAGTCTCGGGCCTCTGATGTTGATAGAGTTCTCTCTCAGAGTACCTGTTGCACCTCTGTTTTTCAATGGGTTGGGATGGGATGTGCTTTGGGTTGAACCATCCCATTGAAAAACAGAGGTCTTGGGCATTCGTGTGTGGCTTTGGGTCGCAGGTAGCAGCCAGTTGTCTTGCCTTTGAGTTGAGGAGCGTATGGCGGCCGCCTCCCGGGTAAATCCCTCCTTTTCCTTATCTATGGTTATGTAGCTCCAGGGAGCAGGAGGGACACTCCCATAGGAAACCAGCGTTGAATGTAATGAAACGCCATTTTCTGGGTATGTCCCAGAGGCTCCCTGGCACCCTCCAGTTGGCAGTTTTTGCATTTCCCTCCTACTCCTCCCAGAGAGGGGGAGGGCTGTGTGGACAAGTAGTGTGGCATTGAGGTGTGACATTTGCTCGTTTCCTTGGGAGTTAAGGGAATTCTGCCTCTCTGCAAGATTTTCGGATGCAAATTTTTTGCCATGTGTGGGGGGGGGTTATTTTGTAATGTCTACCTTTCTAGGTGCCTAATCCCGGTTGATGGCAGATAAGGAAAACCTCCAAACACAGGTGGGTTTTCCAGGGGGCCACTGCTCTCTGTGCCTCTTTAAGAGAGCCAGATTCTGGATTGTGGTCCCCAGTTGGCTGAACTCTATTGACTAGTGCCCTGGTGTAATGTATCACATATTAGCCCGATAGCTCCAGGGAGCCTCCAGGGCTCACCCAGAAAATGGCATTTCATTACATTCAATGCTGTTTTCTTATTTTTAATTCAATTTACATTAATTCTTATGGAAAAATTTGTTTCGGTTTAAGAATTTTTGATTGAGGAACCATCTCTAGGAACTAATTAAATTCGTAAATGAAGGTACCACTGTATATAAATGACAGAGCTACTTGTGCCTCTGTGAAGGGACCCAGGTTCTGACTCTGGGTCCCCGGTAGGCCAGAGAACTCCACATCTGATGCCACCTACATCAGAGATGGTAGCTTCAGGAAGTCACTTGGATGTACCCAGAAATTGGTATTTTATTTACATTAAATGGTTGTTGTTTGTGTGCCTCTTCTATATGTATTGGTTTAAACATTTTTCTGATTTAATCAAATGCATAATCTCATACCTTCCATGCCGTTGTTTAACGTATAAATTGTTAGTAATGTAGTAAGAATTTGTAATTAATTCGGTCGTAAACATATCCTTCAAGTTGATTGTTCTCTCCCCAGGATGTTGGCGGACAAGACAAAATCCGGCCATTGTGGAGACATTATTATACAGGCACACAAGGGCTTATATTTGTTGTTGACTGTGCCGACCGTGACCGAGTGGATGAAGCCAGACAAGAACTTCATCGAATTATTAATGATCGGGAGATGAGGGATGCCATTATACTTGTATTTGCAAATAAGCAGGACCTACCTGATGGTAATGATTTTTTGTTGGGTTTTAAGCTGTAGTTGATTTTTTATATTTCTCTGTATCATATGATATTTATCACAGCAAAGTACTGTTTTTTACAGTACTGTACTGTACTGTTTTCCACAAATGTCACATACTTTATGCAGATTGAATATTTTATACTATACAGTACCGTAATTTAACTGTGCGAACCCCACACTCTGCTTTTCTGTGAAGAACATGTTGGTTTCTCCCAGTACTGAGCTCTGGCACAGCTGAACCTTAATTTTTTCTGGTGAGGCTTCACTCTGGATAGTGCATGTGCTTCAGTTCCTGCATGGAGACTGGTGGTTGGGCCAGGTGAGGGGTTTGTTTGTTTCTGGAGGCCTCCTACGGGTTTGTTTCTTTCTGGAGGCCTCCTACGGGTTTGTTTCTTTCTGGAGGCCTCCTACGGGTTTGTTTCTTTCTGGAGGCCTCCTACGGGTTTGTTTCTTTCTGGAGGCCTCCTACGGGTTTGTTTCTTTCTGGAGGCCTCCTACGGGTTTGTTTCTTTCTGGAGGCCTCCTACGGGTTTGTTTCTTTCTGGAGGCCTCCTACGGGTTTGTTTCTTTCTGGAGGCCTCCTACGGGTTTGTTTCTTTCTGGAGGCCTCCTACGGGTTTGTTTCTTTCTGGAGGCCTCCTACGGGTTTGTTCCTTACTGGAGGCCTCCTACGGGTTTGTTTCTTTCTGGAGGCCTCCTATGGGTTTGTTTCTTTCTGGAGGCCTCCTACGGGTTTGTTTCTTTCTGGAGGCCTCCTACGGGTTTGTTCCTTACTGGAGGCCTCCTACGGGTTTGTTTCTTACTGGAGGCCTCCTACGGGTTTGTTTCTTTCTGGAGGCCTCCTACGGGTTTGTTTCTTTCTGGAGGCCTCCTACGGGTTTGTTCCTTACTGGAGGCCTCCTACGGGTTTGTTTCTTTCTGGAGGCCTCCTACGGGTTTGTTTCTTTCTGGAGGCCTCCTATGGGTTTGTTTCTTTCTGGAGGCCTCCTACGGGTTTGTTCCTTACTGGAGGCCTCCTACGGGTTTGTTTCTTTCTGGAGGCCTCCTACGGGTTTGTTTCTTTCTGGAGGCCTCCTACGGGTTTGTTGCTGCCTCCTCCTCCTCTGGTGGCAGCTTATTACCTGGCGTTTACCTGCACATGGCTCCAGGAATTCTTCTATTCCCAAGCCCGGCCTGGAGTCATGCCTAACCTGCGGTGATGGGTCCAGCAGGCTATTGCTTGGAGCGACCCGCAGGCCCACATATTCACTATAACTCAATTGGTCCGGCACTACTTGCAGGAACTTATTTAATTGCATTCCTGAAGAGGTCCACCTTTTGCCATATTTCCCCAAGGTCAGGAGTTGGTGTGGAGTTCCAAGTTCATTCGCCAACAGATGGTTTTTTGTGTATGTGTTGGGTGCTGGTAGTTTTCCTGCTAGTTATGTTGGAGGAGGTATTTGCCCTCCTCTCTGAGTCTGCAGCCACTCTTGCTCTTGTGGCTTTTCTTTGTATTTACTTAGTTTTGATACATGCTGCTGGTCACCTTTCTGTTTACTCCAAGGTCCACAATTCTGCTGGGAACTTATAGAAAAGGCCTGGATCTGGAAAAAAAAGGATCTGTTTTACATTTGTCTGCTATACCTTTCTCAAAGTTCCTTTCTGTCTCTCTCCTCACTGCTGTGCAATTGTTTCTTGTTTGCTTGTAGTGCTGGTATGTTTGCGGGTCAGGCCTCTTCAGATATTAAACCCATTTTCTTGTCTTTTCCTCTCTGGCCCCTCTCACAATTTCTGTTGAACCAATCTTGTTTTCTGGTCCTGCATCTCTGTTTTGGTATGAATGTTTGTGTGCCTTTATTGTATATCTCACAAAATTGGGCATACATCTCATTTACTTGCTTAGCAGCAAGTCTGTCCAATTAACCTCATTAAAGAATTTTCTAAGTTCCACATAGTGTCCTCTCTTGAAATCAAGTTTATCAACTGATTCAATGTCCCCATTCTCTTCTAGATTATATCGCAAAGCATATTTAATTTCCAACAGGACATGATCACTCATTCCCAAGGGAGGAAGGTACTGCATTTCAAATATCTCTAGTTCTTTCCTGGTGAATATTAGGTACAGTACAGACGGAACATCCCCTTCCCTCATTTTTGTGGCCTGCTTGACGTGTTGATACATGAATGTCTCCAGAATGAGGTGGCTCTGCCAGCTCCGAGGGTTGTCCCTTTGATTCGGGTGCGGAGTCAGTTGAGCTGGCTAGACAGTCCGAGCTTCAGATTCAGAGGCGCTGCTCCTAGCCAGTCCCCCTCTTTCTTTTCTTTTTCTTTTTCAAGCCTCCTCCCCCAGACTCCGCTTTTTCTGTCATGGGCCCTTGGGTCTCTTTTCGACTTCAGGTGGTTCTTTCTTTCCTCTGCAGAGGGTACTCCTTTTGCAGGGTGAGGGGTTTTGATGTCCTCCTTTCTTGGTTCGTTGTGCCTTTGGCCCGTCAGAATTATTCTTTTGAAGGATTCCCTCCTTCAGTGGCTTAAGAGGCTCTCTTCACGTACCTCCTGCAAAACCTGGATTTTACCTCTGGGAGTCTCAGCCTTCTTAGGCTTTGAGCCTTCCTCTCCTTTGTAGATGTGTATGAGGTTATGGAGTCTCCCTGGCTATCATAGAAATTTTGTTTTCATCCAACCCATTTAGTGTAATTACCTAAGTGTAGTTACAGGATGAGAGCTACGCTCGTGGTGTCCCGTCTTCCCAGCACTCTTTGTCATATAACACTGGAGCTACTGACAGTTTTGGCCTCCACCACCTTCTCACTTAACTTGTTCCGTCTACCACTCTGTTTACGAAAGTGAATTTTCTCATATTTCTTCGGCATCTTTGTTTAGTTAGTTTAAATCTGTATCCTCTTGTTCTTGAAGTTCCGGGTCTTAAAAAATCTTCCCTATCGATTTTATCAATTCCTGTTACTATTTTGTACGTAGTGATCATATCACCACTTTTTCTTCTGTCTTCTAGTTTTGGCATATTTAATGCCTCTAACCTCTCCTCGTAGTTCTTGCCCTTCAGTTCTGGGAGCCACTTAGTAGCATGTCTTTGCACCTTTTCCAGTTTGTTGATGCACTTTTTAAGATATGGGCACCACACAACTGCTGCATATTCCAGCTTTGGCCTAACAAAAGTCGTGAACAATTTCTTTAATATTTCGCCATCCATGTATTTAAAAGCAATTCTGAAGTTAGAAAGCGTGGCATAGGCTCCTCGCACAACATTCTTTATGTGGTCCTCAGGTGATAGTTTTCTATCTAGAACCATCCCTAGATCTTTCTTGATCAGAATTCTTTCAAGATTTCTCACATAATTTATAGGTTGTGTGGGGTCTATGTTCTCCTATTCCACATTCCATAACATGGCATTTATTAACAAATATTTCTATAAAATCCAATTCTTATCCGATCAACTTGGGGATAGTATGAACACAATCGACTTGAGAATGGTCCAGGACGGACCGAAACGTCGTCGTCCCTTCAACTTCTAGTGTGTGGTCTGGTCAACATACTTCAGCCACGTTATTGTGACACATCGCCTGCATATGAACATGTTTGCCATGAAATTTCCGTTTTCTCTAATAGCCACCTAGCCTATTTGGGAGAAAGGCATTGTATTGTATCTTCGTGGTACGACCATTGTATTGTTGACATGAGTGTAATCGACGTAGTTTTTTATTTGGTGCCAGTCTAATGCATCCTTGTGTGATGTTTTATACATGTGTTGTTCTAGAACATTCTATTGCAAACACATTGGTACAAAAATAAAATACGTACATCGAAAATTAAGGTCAGGACAGTGAAAGGAATATACACTTTTCAATAGGGGTTTTGCCGATGTGCCGTCGGGTGTGCGGTAACGCGCACTTCCCACACGCTTGCGGGTTGGCAGCAATCATGACTCTACATTTATATGCATATGTCCGTGTAGGGAATTTTATTGCGATCTCAGTGATACCAAATTTAACGCTGTAGGACAAGTGTGGAGTTGACAACAATGAAAAGAATAGAAACATTTTGTCGGTGTTTGAAGCTCACGGCTAGTGATCAACGTAGTTCTTTATTTGGTGCCGGTCTAACGCATCCTTGTGTGACATTTTATACATAAATTCTTCTAGAACATTCTATTGCGAACACATTGGTACAAAAATGAGGTACGCACCTCGAGAATTAATGTCAGGACAGTGAAAAGAGTATATACTTTTCGGCGTTGCTGCTCCAGAGCCCAAAATGCCGCGCACACAAGGCGAAGGTTTTTTTATTGTTTGCCAAGAGCACAAAAGTGTTAAATTCCATTTGCCAAGTGGTGCTCCATATACTTATTTTGTCCAGGTCTTCTTGAAAGGCATGACAATCATCTAAGTTATCTTCACTATTATCTTAGCATCATCAGCAAACATGTTCATATAATTCTGTATTCCAACTGGTAGATCATTTATGTAGACAATAAACATCACTGGTGCAAGAACTGAACCCTGTGGTACTCCACTTGTGACATTTATCCAGTCCGATACATTGCCTATGATTACTGCCCTCATTTTTCGATCAGTCAGAAAATCTTTCATCCATGTTAGAAGCTTACCTGTCACCCCTCCAATATTTTCCAGTTTCCAGAACAACCTCTTATGTGGAACTCTGTCGAAAGCCTTTTTTAGGTCCAGATAGATGCAGTCAACCCAGCCATCTCTTTCCTGTAAAATCTCTGTTGCTCGATCATAGAAACTGAGTAAATTCGATACACAGGATCTTCCAGATCGAAAACCATACTGTCTGTCTGATATTATATCATTTCTCTCCAGGTGTTCTACCCATTTAGTTTTTATTATTTTTTCCAATATTTTCACTATTACACTTGTCAATGATACAGGTCTATAATTGAGGGGGTCTTCCCTGCTGCCATTTTTGTAGATTGGAACTATGTTAGCCTGTTTCCACATGTCTGCTATGACTTCTGTACACAGGGATGCCTGAAAGATCAGGTGAAGTGGAATGCTGAGCTCAGATGCACATTCTCTCAGAACCCATGGTGAAACTCCATCTGGGCCAGCTGCTTTGTTCTTACTTAGCTCCTTTAGCATATTTTCCACTTCATCTCTAGACACCTCTATATGCTCTATGTTGTTCTCTGGAATTCTTATTGTCTGGTTCCCTGAAGATCTCATTTTGTGCAAACACACTTTGGAACTGTTTGTTTAATGTTTCACACATTTCTTTTTCATTTTCTGTGTATCTGTCCCCCATTTTCAACCTCTAAATATTATCCTTTACCTGTAGCTTGCTTTTAATGAATTTATAGAAAAGGCCTGGATCTGATTTACGTTTGTCTGCTATACCATTCTCAAAGTTCCTCTATCCTTACTGACGTGTAGTTGTTTCTTGCGTCTTTGTAACGCTGGTATGTTTGGGGGTTTGGCCTCTTTCTAAGTTTCCTATAGAACAATCCCCGTGTGGGGGAAAGGGGGAGCTCCAGACCCCACCGTCGGTGACCCAACCATTAGTTCTTAGGCTGATGGGATCTGGTGCGGTCGTGCCTCTGGCTCCAGTTTTCCATTGCAGTTTTGTGCCTTGTGGTGCGAGCTGTCCCTTCCAGTGGTGCATGGGCCAGGAGTGATATTCCACGGTACTCGGGCTGCATGCGTCTAGGATCACCTTCCCTAGGTGCCCTATAAGTACTGCCCTTGGGGCTTAGGGCCACCTTCCTTGGGTCACCTTGGGGTCTTAGGGCCACCTTCCTTGGGTCACCTTGGGGTCTACCTCCGCTGTCCCATTTACTGCTCGGTATTTGGCCGCCCTTGGGGTCAGCTGGGTTTTTTTCTTGCCCTTGTTTGTCTCTGGGTAGGGGTAGTTTTCATCACTGGCAGGGGCGTGGGGTACTGCAATGCTAGTTTTCACAATTGACAGTGGCCGGATCTGTTCCACCCTGGTACGTTGTCCTCTTGTGGGGGTTTTCTTTTGTTTTTGTTTTCTACCTGGTGTGGTGTGTCTGCCTGTTGGTCCCCCATCACTGTTCTTGGGGTATATCTATATCTTTACATCTCCACCTTGTGTTTGTGGTCCTTCCCGCTTGGTCCCTGTGAGTGTACACGTCCCGGGGGTTCAGCTACAGCAGTTTGTTTTGTAGTCTTGGGTGCCGGTTCGCAGTACCCTGCCTGGGCTTCCCTTAGCGTGTTATCAAGGCTAAGGGCCCTGGAAAACCCCACGAGGGCTACGTGATCCGATGGATGTGACCCCTGAGTACCCCCCCTCGCTTCCTGAGAGTTTGAAGGTTGCTCTGTCCCCTTGTCTCAGGGGGATACTCACCGGTTTTTGCCTCCGCCATACTGCCTGTTGGGTCGGTGACTGTTTTGACCCGGAGTCGTGCGACGTGTGTTGTCTGTACGTACTCCAATTCACCCAGGCTACTGTGCCTGATATGCGGATGAGGGCAGCTGAGGTGTTGCATGCTCACTTTAGGTTGCTGCAATGCGCTAGGTTGGTTGCTGCAACTGCCTGAGACTGCCCCATTTTTGTTATAGGGACCCGGCCTTGGAGGTGAGAGTCGCTTCGGCTCTGGTTCCGTCCACCCCTCCAAGTCCTTCACCTTTTGTTGCCCGTTCGCCCCCCCTTCCCTCCCCCTTGCTGCCGGCTTCAAAACGTTTGAGGGTTTCGGAGCCGGGGCTGGGTTTAGTTGGTTGTGAGACTAGGGCGGTCTCGGGGGTGTCCCCTTTTGGGGCGGTGGTGGAGGCATTCGAGTCTGGGTTTTTTTGCAGGAGCTTCTGAGTCTGGCCAGTGGACCCCCCCTTTTGTTCCTGCTTTTTTGGCTGCTCCCACCTTTTCTTTGGGGGTGGGGGCTTAGGAGGATGGCTCGGACCCGGGTCCTCAGGGCGAGGTTCCTGGGGTTGAGAAGGGGTTGGCTTGGGGGCCTTGGGCCCTGTTGGACCCCGCCTGGGTTTTTTTTACCCTCTGAGCAGCGTGGCTTGGTGTTATAAGGAGAGGGGGTTCTCTTTCGCTTCCTCCGCGTATGAATTGGATTTAGTGTCCACCCCTCCCCGGGTTCGGTTCCGTGATCCCACGGGTTCTTCGGTTCCGTCATTAAAGAGGTTTCCGGCTTCCCATGTTTCGTCTTCGGAGGTGCGGGAAGCCTTGGCGGCTTACCTCTTGCGCGGCCCAGATTATGCCTTCGTGATGGTTCCGCGTTCCTTCGTGTACGGATCCCCTGGTTCATGCTGGTTTTGTTATGAAGTTCTGGAGTCGTTCTGATTGGCAGACTGTCCTCTCTTTTCATTGGAGGCTTGGCACACGTTCTGTCGGTCCCGCACGCTTGAGTGGCGAGAGGTTTCTACAGCATTGCAGGTTTTCCTGCGGGGGGCGACTTCGAGCATCTTAATGTTTGTTTGTTCGCCCCTGCCCTTCCGTGGGAGGTTGGTGTCATGCAGCTTCACGTGCAGGTTCCTTCCCTCTCGACTGCCTTGGTTGCGGAGGATTTGCGAACTCGTGGCCTGCTTGCTTCGGCTCTGTGTTTCTTTTCCCTCCTTAAGCTGTCCTCGGATTGGCTCGAGTTGGATGTGGGAGCGTTTGCGGCCACTGCTGGGACCAGTGCACTGCTCTCTGCGGAGGGCGTCGTCTGCTTTGTTGAAGCTCTTCATACCCATCTTGAGTGATGCGGTTTCGTGGTTCTATGCTTCTCACCACACGTGTCGTCAGGCGGCTTCTTCCTTGGAATCTGCCTGGGTCCTGGCTCTTCGTTTGTCTTCGCCCTTTTGTCTGTTGCTGTTTGCAGAGTCTGCTGAGGTGCAATACTTGCAGGCGGCCTCGGTCAGTTGTTGGCCTACGTCTGAGTTGTTGCTCCGGGGGGCTTGCGGGGGGCCTTCCCGGAAGGATCGTGCCAGGGCTCGGGGGTCTTTTCGTCTGGGTAGGCCTTTGGTGCCGGATTCGGGGCTGGCAGTGCCTTCGGTTCCAGCTGTTGCTGGTCGGCGTGGGGACCGCCCTGTTTGCCGCTTGGGTTCTCGTAAGGTGCGTCGGCCTTTTCGCGGTTCGTCTCATTGACGGGGCGATGGGGGGGGGGGGCTCGCCTAGTTTGCTCATGCCTGGTCCCACGATTCGTGGGCTTTTTGGGTCATTTTGTGTGGCCTGTGGTGGCATTGGGTGGCTCCCTCGGGGGGTTTGGGGCTGGTGGGGCAGGCCTCTTCTCCTGCGCTCTGTCGGGTCATCTCGGAGTAGGTTTGCTTGGATGTGGTCGAAACGACGACGTCCCTCAACTGGATTTCCCGCCCGCTTCCAGTACCGAAATGGGACTGCGCGGACCTCCGGTTCATTCTGGACTTGTCCCATCTGAACCCGTGGGTTTTGTGCCCCTCCTTCCAGATGACTACACTGTCCCAGGTCCATCTTCTCTTGGAGGGGGGGCACTTGGATGGTGTCCCTGGACCTCAAGGACGCATATTGGCATGTCCCGGTTCATCCGGGGTTCAGGGTCTGGCTCGGTTTTGTTGTGGGCGTCAAGGTTACTGCTTTCGTTGTCTTCCCATCGGGTTGAATCTGGCACTTCGCATTTTCACACGCCTTACTCGGGTCGTGGTGACCCGCCTGCATCTGCTAGGTGTTCGGGTTCTGGCCTACCTCGACGACTGGCTGGTTTGGGCTCCAAGTCAGTCCGCGTGTCTGCTCGCCAGGGATTTGGCTCTTTCCCAGCTCGCTGGGTTCAGGTTCTTGGTGAACTGGAGGAAGTCCCATCTGGTTCCCTCTCAGGTTTGGTCTTGGCTGGGTCTGGTTTGGGACGCTCGCACTGCTTCCTTGTCTCTACCTCCACCGGCTCTGTTGCACCTCTGGTCCTGCCTTTGCCTGTTTCTGAGGGGTTCCTGGGTCATGAGGCGGTTGCTCGAGAGTTTGTGCAGGAACCTGAACTTTGCCATGTTGGTCTACCCGCCGGGTCAGGTGTGGTTTTGTCGGCTGTTCTGGTTTTTTTGGGGACGGCCCTTCCACCTTTCTCGCGATCATTGGGTTCGGCGTCAAGGGGCTTTGCGTCGGTTGCTATGTCGCCGGCTTCCTCTTCGGGTTTTTCAGGGTTCGGTGCCTCTGCGCTTTCCTGAGCCCTTGCTCGATGTGTGCATGAACGCATCGTCTCTTGGCTGGGGTTCTGTGACCAGTGCTCACTAGGCCGGCCGGGGGTGGTGGGGTCCATCCTACTGTTGGGCTCACAGCACGGTCCGGGAGTTCACGACAGTGTGGATGTCGCTCCAGAGGGTTTGAGTCGCTCGCGGATTGACGATCAGGCTCCATTCAGACTGCTCCCCAGTGGTTCATTGCCTGCACCGAGGGGGTTCGATGCGGTCCTTGGCTCTTTGGGGCTGGTCGCTTCGGGTGACTCATCTGCTGAGTTTTCAGGGTTTGGTTCATGGCGGTTCTCAGGGTTTGGGTCACGGCGGTTCTCAGGGTTTGGTTCACGGCGGTTCTCAGGGTTTGGGTCACGGCGGTTCTCAGGGTTTGGGTCACGGCGGTTCTCAGGGTTTGGTTCACGGCGGTTCTCAGGGTTTGGTTCACGGCGGTTCTCAGGGTTTGGTTCACGGCGGTTCTCAGGGTTTGGTTCACGGCGGTTCTCAGGGTTTGGTTTACGGCGGTTCTCAGGGTTTGGTTCACGGCGGTTCTCAGGGTTTGGTTCACGGCGGTTCTCAGGGTTTGGTTCACGGCGGTTCTCAGGGTTTGGTTCACGGCGGTTCTCAGGGTTTGGTTCACGGCGGTTCTCAGGGTTTGGGTCACGGCGGTTCTCAGGGTTTGGGTCACGGCGGTTCTCAGGGTTTGGTTCTCTCCTGGCGGTTCTCAGGGTTTGGGTCACGGCGGTTCTCAGGGTTTGGTTCACGGCGGTTCTCAGGGTTTGGTTCACGGCGGTTCTCAGGGTTTGGTTCACGGCGGTTCTCAGGGTTTGGTTCACGGCGGTTCTCAGGGTTTGGTTCTCTCCTGGCGGTTCAACGTCCAGGGGGTGTCCAACGTCCTGGCGGATGGCCTGTCCCGGATCCTTCCCCTTTCCACAGAATGGACGGTCGACGCCGACTCCTTCCATTGGCTGTGCCGGACGTTCGGGACTCCAGAAGTGGATCTCTTCGCGTCGGCATGGTCGAGGCGTCTCCCGGTATACGTGGCGCCCTTCCCTGACTGCGAGGCCGTCGGGGTCGACGCCTTCCGGCAGGACTGGTCGAGGTGGTGTTACCTGTACCTCTTTTCCCCAATTCCGCTGTTGCTCCAGGTCCTGGCTTGCTTGGAGATTTAACAGGATCGTGTTGTCCTCCTAGCTCCATGGTGGCCGGCCCAGCCTTGGTTTCGGGCGCTGCCTGCTCGGTGTCTGAACCCGAAGGTCTTCCCACGGCTCCGCCTCTTTCAGCAGATCGGTCCAGCCCTGTACGAGACTGGTTCGGTCTTCTCAAGTCTTCACGTCCGGGGTTTTTGAATTGGGTTAATCATTCCTTGTATGGTGTAATTACCTAAGTGTAGTTACAGGATGAGAGCTACGCTCGTGGTGTCCCGTCTTCCCAGCACTCTTTGTCATATACCGCTTTGAAACTACTGACGGTCTTGGCCTCCACCACCTTCTCACCTAACTTGTTCCAACCGTCTACCACTCTGTTCGCGAAAGTGAATTTTCTTATATTTCTTCGGCATCTGTGTTTAGCTAGTTTATATCTATGACCTCTTGTTCTTAAAGTTCCAGGTCTCAGGAAATCTTCCCTATCAATTTTATCAATTCCTGTTATTATTTTGTATGTAGTGATCATATCACCTCTTTTTCTTCTCTCTTCCAGTTTTGGCATATTTAATGCCTCTAACCTCTCTTCGTAGCTCTTGCCCTTCAGTTCTGGGAGCCACTTAGTAGCATGTCTTTTCACCTTTTCCAGTTTGTTGATGTGCTTCTTAAGATATGGGCACCACACAACTGCTGCATATTCTAGCTTTGGCCTAACAAAAGTCATGAACAATTTCTTTAGTATATCGCAATCCATGTATTTAAAAGCAATTCTGAAGTTAGAAAGTGTGGCATAGGCTCCTCGCACAATATTCTTTATGTGGTCCTCAGGTGATAGTTTTCTATTTAGAACCACCCCTAGATCTCTTTCTTTATCAGAATTCTTTAAAAGATTTCTCACATAATATATAGGTTGTGTGGGGTGTATGTTCTCCTATTCCACATTCCATAACATGGCATTTATTAACATTAAATTCCATTTGCCAAGTGGTGCTCCATATACTTATTTTGTCCAGGTCATCTTGAAGGGCATGACAATCATCTAAGTTTCTTATCCTTCCTATTATCTTAGCATCATCAGCAAACATGTTCATATAATTCTGTATACCAACTGGTAGATCATTTATGTTGACAATAAACATCATTGGTGCAAGAACTGAACCCTGTGGTACTCTCCACTTGTGACATTTCTCCAGTCCGATACATTGCCTCTGATCACTGCCCTCATTTTTCTATCAGTCAGAAAAAAATGTTTCAGGACAGTCATCTTATGCCAAATACTGTCGCCTCGTATCGTGCGGCGTTGGCGGAGCCGCATCAGCTTGCTTTCGATGTTGATGTTTCTTCTGTCCCGTTTCGCAAGCTGTCTAGTGCGTTGTTTCACATCCGGCCTGCTCTTGCGCTGCCTAAGCCGTCTTGGTCCTTGGACCGCGTGCTCTCGTTTTTCTCTTCTCCTCGGTTTGCTGTGGCCCCTTCCATTCGGATTGTTTTTCTAAGGCTTTTTTTTTTTTTTTCTTTTGGCATTGGCCTCTGGGGGTCGGGTAGGAGAGCTTCATGCTCTCCTCTGGGGCAGAGGTTTCTGCTCTTTTGGTCCTGGTGGTCGTTTTGTTCGCTTGCAGCGTCTCCCTCTTTTCTGGTGAAGAATGAGACGGCTGCGTTCTGGAGGGGACCATGGATTGTTGATGCTTGGTTGGTCAGACCAGGGGTGCATCATGTTGTGTCCGGTTGCGGCTCTTCGCCATTATTTGCACGCCACAGCTTCTGTTGCTGGGGATGCGCTTTGGATTGATCTGGTTTCCCCTTTTTCCCTGTTCTCGGGCTTGGGTCTCTCAGGTCGTCCGCAGGGTTATTATGTGTAGCCAGCCTACGGTTTTTCCCCTGGGCCCACGACGTTCGTAAATTTGCTGCTTCGGCTGTCGTCTTTGACAACATGTCTTGGGTGGACATTCGGGCCCGGGGTTTTTGGAGATCGAACAGGGTCCTGGCTGCTCGCTACCTGGTGAATGTTCCTGGGCCTGGTTGGGCCTGCCTTGCTTTGGGTCGGCGGTTGCAGCCAGTTGTCTCGGCTTCACGTTGAGGAGTGAGGACGGACTGCCTCCCGAGTAAGTCCCTCTTTTTTTCCTTACCTTTGGGTAGTTAGCTCTGAGGAGCCAATGGGGCTTCCCCCAGAAAACTAGCATTGAATGTATTGAAACGCCATTTTCTGGGTGAGTCCTGGAGGCTCCCCGGCATCCCTCCCTCCCTCCAGTCTGCAGTGTTTTTGCGTTTTTGACATCCAGCATAAGAACTAATGGTTGGGTCGTTGACGGTGGGGCCTAGAGCTCCCCCATTCCCCCTCCCAGGGAGGGGGCGTGGCGACATGATGATGTTATGCTTGTTTGTTAATTTTTGTTTGGGGAGTTCTGTCCACCTGTTCGGTCTTTGGTCGCAATAGCTTACCAGAATAGGGGTTTGTTTTGGGGCACCTACCTTTCTGGGTACCTGTCCCAGTCGATGGCAGACATAGAATGCTCCCAATCATAAGGGAGGGTCTCTATAGGCCATTGCTCCTCGTGCCTCTCTGAGGGGGCCAGGTTCTGGCTCGTGGTTCCCGGTAGGCAAGAACTCCATACATTGACTGATGCCAGAAAGTTATACATATCCATTCAGCCTGGATAGCTCCAGGAAGCCTCCGGGACTCGCCCAGAAAATGGCGTTTCATTACATTCAACGCGGGTTTTTTGCCGTACCTGAGTACCTGGAATTTATCACTGTTAAACATCATGTTATTTTCTGCTGCCCAATCAAAAACTTTGTTAATATCTGCTTGTAGTTTTTCAATGTCTTCAGCAGAGGTAATTTTCATGCTAATTTTTGTGTCATCTGCAAAGGATGACACAAAACTGTGGCTTGTATTTTTGTCTATATCTGATATGAGAATAAGGAAAAGCAGTGGTGCAAGGACTGTACCTTGAGGTACAGAGCTTTTAACTGTGCTTGGACTTGATTTGATTGACTGTTAATCTTTGTGTTCTGTTCGACAGGAAATTGAGTATCCAGCGTCCTACTTTACCAGTTATTCCCATTGACCTCATTTTGTGTGCTATCACTCCATGGTCACATTTGTCGAATGCCATTGCAAAGTCTGTGAATACAACATCTGTATTTTGCTTTTCTTCTTAAGCTTCTGTGATTTTGTCATAGTGGTTGAGTAACTGTGACAGACATTATCTTCCTGCTCTAAATCCATGTTGTCCTGGGTTGTGTAGCTCATTATTTTCCATAAAACTAGAAATTTGATTCCTAATCACTCTTTCAAAACTTTTATTATGTGTGCTGTTAGCGCAACTGGTCTATAATTTTTTGCCAAGGCTTTACTACCCCCCCTTGTGCAGAGGAGCTATATCTGCAGATTTAAGTGCTGCTGGTATCTCCCCTGTATCCAGGCTCTTTCTCCATATTACGTTGAGCACTTGCACTACTGGAACTTTACATTTCTTTATGAATATTGAATTCCACGAGTCAGGCCCAGGAGCTGAGTGCATGGGCATATTATCAATTTCTCTTTCAAAGTCTTCTGAGTTCGTGTTAATATCCGTTATATTATCTGCAGCTTGGATGTCATTCATAAAGAAGCTGTCTGTATTATCATGTTGTTTATTGGTGTGCTAAACATAGCCTCATACTGGCTTCTTAGAATCTCACTAATTTCTTTGTTGTCCACCGTGTACATACCTTTGGTTGTAATTAAAGGTCCAATACTGGTGGAGGTATTTGATTTTGATTTTGCGTATGTGAAAAAATGTTTTAGAATTTTCTTTATCTCTTGTATAGCTTTCTGTTCCAATTCCATTTCCTCAGACTCATATGATCGCTTCAACGTTTGTTCTATTTCCTCAATCTCCCTGCTTAGGCTTGTTTTCCTTGCTTGTGATAGTTGTGTCAGCCGAAGCATTTCCGTTATTTTTTTCCTTATCCTGTACAGTCGTCTGCGTTCTCTTTCTAGAGTGGTCCTCTTTCTGCCCTTCCTCACAGGCACATGCTTCAAGCAGACCTTGTAAGCTTCAGCTGTCAGTTGAGCTATTCCCTGTGTGGGAGTTTTGTCGCTTAAGACCGTCTCCCATTGAATGATTGCATGGTCTACATTTATTTTTTCCCAGTCGATCCTCTTATTGTTGAAATTGAATTGATTGAATACCCTTTCTTGCTTGTTGGGTCTCTTGGACCTACTACCATTATTTATGCTAGTTTGCACCTAATGAGCTTATGGTCTGAGTATGTAGTATCCGAGATTATAATGTCTCTGATTAGTTCATCATTGTTTGTGAATAACAAGTGTGTTTTCGTTCCTAGTTGGTTCTGTAATCTGTTGATTGAGCGAGAATTTTTGAGATATTAATACCCTTGTCAAAACATGGATAAATATAGAAAACCGATAACTATTAGCTAAATATCAAATAAACAGATTTAAACTATTTCACAGATATATTAGACGAGGAGGGGAAGTAGCCATATATGTTAGGGAAAATTTGAAATGTAATCTCAAATAGGGAATCAAAACAGAGCCCCACACAAATTATTTGGCTAGAATTAAACGAAAAGGTTAAAAGTCTTATAATAGGAGTTATATACAGGCCACCAAACTTAGAAGAGTTGAAGCAAAATATCTATGGGATGAAATATCTAGAGCATCTAAGTCAAACAGTATTTGTGTCATGGGTGACTTTAATTTTATTGGAATAAACTGACTTAACAGAATAGGGAATAAAAAGCGTGCGTCGCGCGCGCGCGCGTAAGACTAAACACTACACACACACACACACACACACACACACACACACACACATAGGCAGGTACGTAAAAGGGAAAGATCGACCTTTGAGGATCACCCTAAACGGTGCCAAACAGATGGAAGAAGTACTAAGGAATGCTAGAAAATTGCAAAGGGATGAGGATGGGAAAGGGTGGTCGTTAAGACGAGATCTTTCAAAAGAAGATAGAGAGAAGCTGAAACTGAACCTCGCCGAGGCAAAACATTTAAATGAGAGCAGGAATGAAGAAGAAATAAATTCTTTTTTCTACAAAGTGATAGGGGTAGGCAAACCAGTAAAGTGGTACATAAAGGCAAACCAACAAAATCAATAGAGAGAGGGGGAGTGAAGAATAAGGAGAGGGGGAACAAGTTCCTGAAGATTGCATACACCAACATAGATGGAGTGAGATCGAAGATACTGGAGTTAAGTGATGTAATACAGCTGCAGACACCAGACATTGTTGCACTCACGGAGACAAAACTTGAAGATGTAATTTTAAATGAGGTCATATTCCCAAGGGGCTACTCAATTTGGAGACGGGACAGAAAAATTAGGAAAGGCGGTGGCGTTGCTGTGCTGGTAAAAGAACACCTAAAGGTGAAGGAAATAATGACTGCCAATCCACAAGAAGTTGACATAATAGCACTAGAGATCTGCTATGAGGATGATAAACTAATGATGATAAATGCATATAGTCCACCGCCAAGCAGCACATGGTCAAAGGAGGAGCTAGATAGTAAACGTGAAGGTCTTATAACAATAATGAGAGAGATTATAGCGAGAGCGGATAACGATAGATCACGACTGTTGATAGTCGGTGACTTCAACTTGAAATCCATAGACTGGGAAGCATATGAAGCTAAAACAGAAGATTTTTGGACCTGTAAATTTGTAGACCTCATCCTGGAAACATTCTTGTATCAACATGTTAAACAAGCTACGAGGATGAGGGAAGGGGACGTTCCCTCCATGCTAGATTTGATATTTACCAGGAAGGAGGAAGAGATATTTGACATTCAGTACCTTCCTCCCTTGGGTAAAAGTGACCATGTCTTTTTGGGAATAAAGTATGCAATGCGTTATAAGCTGGAAGAAAATAAGGAGGTTGAAGCAGTTGAAAAACCAGACTTCAGGAGAGGACATTATGGTGACCTTAGAAATTTTTTTAGTGAGTATAATTGGACAGACTTGATGCTAGGCAAGGAAGTGAATGAGATGTATGGCAAGTTTTGTGAAATATATGATAAAGGCACAAAAAAATTTATACCAAAACAGAGATGCAGGACCAGAAAACAGGATTGGTTCGACAGAAATTGTGAGAGGGCAAGAGACCAAAAGACACAAAAATGGAATCAGTATAGGAAGAGGCCAAACCCCCAAACATACCAGCGATACAAAGATGCGAGAAACAATTATACAGCAGTAAGGAGAGAGGCAGAAAGAAATTTTGAAAAAGGGATAGCAGATAAATGTAAAACAGAACCGGGCCTATTCTACAAATTCATAAACAACAAATTGCAGGTAAAGGATAATATCCAGAGGTTGGAAATGGGAAACAGATTCACGGAAAATGAAAAGGAAATGTGTGAAACATTAAATGAAAAGTTCCAAAGTGTGTTTGTACAAAATGAAATCTTCAGAGAACCAGACACAATAAGAATTCCAGAGAACAACATAGAGCGGATAGAGGTGTCTAGAGATGAAGTGGAAAATATGCTAAAGGAGCTCGGGAGGAACAAAGCAGCTGGCCCAGATGGCGTTTCACCATGGGTTCTGAGAGAATGTGCATCTGAGCTCAGCATTCCACTTCACCTGATCTTTCAGGCATCCCTGTGTACAGGAATCGTAGCAGACGTGTGGAAACAGGCTAACATAGTTCCAATCTACAAAAGTGGCAGCAGGGAAGACCCCCTCAATTATAGACCTGTATCATTGACAAGTGTAATAGTGAAAGTATTGGAAAAGCTAATCAAAACTAAATGGGTAGAACACCTGGAGAGAAATGATATAATATCAGACAGACAGTATGGTTTTCGATCAGGAAGATCCTGTGTATCGAATTTACTCAGTTTCTATGATCGGGCCACAGAGATATTACAGGAAAGAGATGGCTGGGTTGACTGCATCTATCTGGACCTAAAAAAGGCTTTCGACAGAGTTCCACATAAGAGGTTGTTCTGGAAACTGGAAAATATTGGAGGGGTGACAGGTAAGCTTCTATCATGGATGAAAAATTTTCTGACTGATAGAAAAATGAGGGCAGTAATCAGAGGCAATGTATCGGAATGGAGAAATGTCACAAGTGGAGTACCACAGGGTTCAGTTCTTGCACCAGTGATGTTTATTGTGTACATAAATGATCTACCAGTTGGTATACAGAATTATATGAACATGTTTGCTGATGATGCTAAGATAATAGGAAGGATAAGAAATTTAGATGATTGTCATGCCCTTCAAGAAGACCTGGACAAAATAAGTATATGGAGCACCACTTGGCAAATGGAATTTAATGTTAATAAATGTCATGTTATGGAATGTGGAATAGGAGAACATAGACCCCACACAACCTATATATTATGTGAGAAATCTTTAAAGAATTCTGATAAAGAAAGAGATCTAGGAGTGGTTCTAGATAGAAAACTATCACCTGAGGACCACATTAAGAATATTGTGCAAGGAGCCTATGCAATGCTTTCTAACTTCAGAATTGCATTTAAATACATGGATGGCGATATACTAAAGAAGTTGTTCATGACTTTTGTTAGGCCAAAGCTAGAATATGCAGCTGTTGTGTGGTGCCCATATCTTAAGAAGCACATCAACAAACTGGAAAAGGTGCAAAGACATGCTACTAAGTGGCTCCCAGAACTGAAGGGCAAGAGCTACGAGGAGAGGTTAGAAGCATTAAATATGCCAAAACTAGAAGACAGAAGAAAAAGAGGTGATATGATCACTAC